>PIJE02004085.1:17500-20000 GCA_002895965.2 Coryphaenoides rupestris
ATGCACTAATTTCACAAAAGCACATTCCTTGTTTGCCAAAACGCAGGCAATTAAGCTCTGATTCTGATTCTGTGATTTGGGGGAAAAAAAAAATACAAATAAAGTGTTCCAATCTCTAAGGAGTTAAAGGCATAGTTTCCGTTTCTAAATAACTAACTAGAGCTGAACACCCCTCAGGAGAGAGAGACACACACACACACCACACACACACACACACACACACACACACACACACACACACACACACACACACACACACACACACACACCACACACCGCACACACACACAACACACACAAGCACACACACCAAGCACAACACACACAACACACACACACACGCACACACACACACACACATTTTCTTAGGTTCCAACCACACCAACCGGAGACTTGATATAATTGCAGTATTTTGGAATCCAGATTTATAAATTATTCCCACAACTCTAAGTGCCAATAATGAGCCCAGTAGTGTGGGAGTGGTGGCGCTGTGGTTCGCCGGAACTCGTCGATGTTATCTACAACGAAGCTGTGATGCTTTTGTCCGTGAGAATGCGCTTTATAATTGAAGTCATATTAATTAATCTCTGAAAGGCTGAGAATATTCAAATGTTTACCGTTTACGACAACAATGATGACTCTGATAATCAATCAATCAATCAATCAATCAATTCATTTGTATCAGCATGGTCCCAGTACACTTCACAAATACAAAAGATACACGGGACAGACATACAGCAAGCAAGTAAATGAATGTATGAAATAAAAACAGATAATAGAAGGGTAGAGGGACACAGAACAGTTCATAATTAAATAGACAATTTAAAACACCTTAAGAACACGACAAGAACGCTGAAGAGTAAAAGTAATCGAAGGTGTTGAACTAAAATCGATGGAAGTCTTGATTCAAATACGTCAACTGAGCCCATAGTGTGACCATACAGTCCGTCTATAACTCTCAGAATTTTGTTAATAACGACAAACGGCTGAAATGCAGATGAAGAGCAGATGAAGATGAAGATCATGGAAATGGGAAAAGGGGCTCGGAGAATGAATGTCTCCTCGTTTGCGCTTTTGGAACGAAACTCTCTCCGGGGCCACGTTGCACGTTTAAGCGCTTATTAGGCAAAACGGCCGAGTGCTTACATGTAGAAGGGCAAGTCAAGGAGAAAGGACGCTGTTGTGTAATATATATATATATATATATATATATATATATATTTATACAGTATATGTATAGCCTATTAATTAAAGCGAAAGCCTGGGTCAGACTGTGATCCGTGAAGTGGAATGTGGTTGGATCAGCTCATTTCCATGCCACTGATCAGCCAATTAGGAGACTAATTACTGATTCATGCAGATCCATCAGCCCCGGACGGACCGAGAAGAACTCGAGATCGATGGGATGTGTTCATCCTGCGAGCACGCACACACACACACACACACACACACACACACACACACACACACAGGCGTGCACACACACACAACACGCACACACACACACAGAATATACACATACCATCACATGGGAGTGTACCCATATGGAACGCCCATACACGCCCTTACATATGCCTCCGACATATCCACAGACACACAAGCACACACAGATCCACGTGCAAGCGCACACACACACACCACAGACACACAATGGCCCGGAAGGATAATCGTGATGATCAAACGCAGCCCCGCCCCGACCACCCCCACCAGGGACCGCCAGCTAGGAACCGAGGCAACGGGGGTTAATGGGTGTGAGAGAGGCTGTGAGAGGGAAGGAGAGGGAGGGAGAAGAAGAGGGAGCGAGGAGGATGAGGACGGAGGGAAGAGAGCAAGGACGATGGGACGCGAGGGAGGGGGAATGCAGGAGCGGAGGGAGAGAGGGAGGGAGGGAGGCCAGAGCAAAGGGGAGAGGGAAGCGGAAGAGAGGGAAGGGAGCCTCTGATCTGACGCGGAGCTCGCTGTGGTGAATCCAATTATCAGCTCTGGCCTCACTCACCATTACCCCAGGAGAGAAGAGAGAGAGAGAGAGAGCAGAGAGAGAGAACAGCAGAGAGAGAGAGAGACAGAGAGAAGAGAGACAGAGGAGAGACAGAACAGAGACAGAGAACGAGAGAGAGAGAGTAGAGCGAGAGATGAGAGAGAGAGAGAGAGATGAAAGGTGTGGAAATGACGTGTGTTTACCTAAGTGCTTTGGGTGGTGGTGATGGAAGGGTGATGGTAGAGGTGGGGGTGGGGGTGGGGTGATGTGGTGGTGAGGGGTGAGTCGGTGGGTGGGTGACGTAGGTGGGGGTGGGGTCGGGGTGTGATGGTGGTGGTGGGAGACAGAGAAGAGAGAGAGCGAGAGCGGAGAAGCAACTGCAATTGGAACCTGAAGCCAAACCTGAACTCAAGGTGTGGTGTGTGTGTGTGTGTGCTGTGTGTGTGTGTGTGGTGTGTGTGTGTGGTGTGTGCTGGTGTGTGTGTGTGTGTGTGTGTGTGTGGTGTGTGTGTGTGTGTGTGT
>PIJE02004085.1:27500-29771 GCA_002895965.2 Coryphaenoides rupestris
TGACCCCCCGGCGCAAGAATATTCCCTCGGGATTAATGAAGTGTTGTCTCATGTTACGTCTTATCTGACGAACTATGAAACCCCGGGTTTAGTGGCCATTGTGGTCGCTAAAGGTACTGGGTTCAGACCCCCGGTCCAGAACAACGCCTCACACCCCCCCACTCTCGCGGCGGCGGCAGTATAGCTCAGGAGGTAATAAGAGCGGTTGTCTGGCAACAGGAAGGTCGCTGGTTCGATCCTCCCGGGGCTCCTCCCCCTCCTAGCTAAGTGTGGAGGTGTCCCTGAGCAAGACACCACCTAACCCTACCTGCTCCTGACGTGTTGGTTGTTACCTTGCATGGTTGGCACCGCCGTCGGTGTATGGAATGAGTCTAACAACTCTAACATGGACGCCACCACGGGTGTCTCCATCCGGGGAGGGGAGGGGAGTGAGGGTCAGTCTGCAGGCCAGGGGACACCAGATGGATCACCTCTCCTCTCTCTCTATCTGGAGCGCCGTGGCTGGAAGAATGGAACCTCTGCCTTAAGCGCCGCCGCGACCCCCGCGTCGCTGCCGGCTCCAGTGTGAGCCACCAGGGGCCCCCCGGGGTGTGTGTTGGCCCGTGCCAATTCCATCAGCATTACTCTCTCTCTCTCTCTCTCTCTCTCTCTCTCTCTCTATCTCTCTCTCTCTCTCTCTCTCTCTCTCTCTCTCTCTGGATAGATGTCTCAGGCCACCATAAGCCCCAGATTTGAGCAGTGAGACTAAAAGCAGCTCCCGAGTTTGCACATTAGCGCCAAGGGGGCGGAGCCCTGCCCCATGCTGACGTATGCTCGCTCTCTCTCTCCATCCATCTCCCCTTCTCCTCCATCCTCGCTCCATCTCTCTATCCATATCCCTCCGGCCTCTCTCTCTCTCCCTCCCTCAATCTCTCTCCATCATCTCACTCTCTCGTTCTCATCATCCTCTCTCTCTCTCCATCATCTATCTCTCTTATCCATCATGTCACGTATCACGTATACTCTTCTATCTATCTACATAAAATCGTTGTCCTTTCTCTCTCCCTCCCTCCCTCCCTCCCTCCCTCTCTCCCTCCCTCCACATCTGATCACAGCAGGAGCTCGCGTCACAGAAAAAAAAAAACCCAACCCAACTCAAAACTATTTAAACATTCCGACTTCTTGAGTTCACCAGGTTTTTTTTTTCTCTTTCATTCATCACTCGAGCGCATCGGTGATGTAACGCGCGGTCGTCTCCTCGCGGCGGCATGGCGCGCGCCCTTCCTTCCTCGCTCGCCGCGGCGCCCGTTTCATCCTAAAAAGGAACGCTTATGGAATAAATCTGGGATGATGAGGAAATAGACGAGCGCGGTTCCGCAGAGCATCGGCAGCATCCTGCGCCGGCGACATGCATCGGGTGGGTCGCCAGAGCATCGGCAGCATCCTGCGCCGGCGACATGCATCGGGTGGGTCTACCAAGTGTCTGTCTGTCTGTCTGTCTGTCTGTCTGTCCTAGTGGGGGTGTTTGACTTTGAGAGGACGTGAGGTTACGGGAGGTGGGGGGGTGGGGGGTGGGGGGGGGGCGGACACAGAAGTTAAATTAAAGTGAGAGTTCAATTTATTACAGCGATATAATTCCAGATTGCAATTTTTTGGGGGCCGGCAAATCCATAAAGAATTTTTTATAAAAAGCCCGCTTAAAAGGAGGCTGTGTGGTGTGACGCGACGAGATGAGCGACACACACACACACGCGCACACACACACACACACACACACACACACACACACACACACACACACACACACACGCAGAGTTTTTCATGAATGAATAATAAGGTTATGCTCTGCATGATTATAAATGCACCTCAACACCACGGAGGCCAGCCGGGGATGTGACCTTATTCAAATCAGAGTCCCAAAGTCACGTTACCGTCACTCCTCCCCCGACAGGCACGGAGTCACACACACACACACACACACACACACACACACACACACAAACACACACACACAGCACACACACACACACACACACACACACACACACACACACACACACACACAGCAGGGCAACAATTGTACAAAAAATCCCACATTTATATCAAAGTAAACCTACGTACAGTATGTACACAAGCACACACACACACACACACGCACGCACGCACACACACACAGCACAGCGCACGACGCACATACGCACGCACGCACGCACACACGCACGCACGGACGCACGGACGCACGGACGCACGCACGCACGCACAGACGCACACGCGCACACACGCACACGCCGC
>PIJE02004086.1:11305-29708 GCA_002895965.2 Coryphaenoides rupestris
GGTGTAATCTTAAATAGCATTTAAAATCATCACTTACCAATTCCCCTCTTTAGCGTTTAACAGCCATGCGAGCGAGAGAGTGTGTTGTCTGTCATTGGGGTTGAAAATTGGGCGGAATGGGTCTGGAAATTGGAACCATTGCGGTGCCATCCCGGAGAGGCGGAGGAAATCAAAGTTAAATGAGATCATGCACGCCAGCCCAGTGTTTAACCAAAGGGCACAGAGGAGGAAGCAGCAGATAACACACACCAGGGGAGCGACGGCCCCAAGTTGTGTGTCTAAAAGAGCACTGATTCACCGCGCCTCCTCGGAGTCGTCGTCGTCGTCGTCGTCGTGTGTGTGTGTGTGTGTGTGTGTGTGTGTGTGTGTCTTCAATTATTGTTTGGAGCGATGATGAAGCAGTAGCCACAATAAAGAGTATATTTTAATTCCATATATCTGGTCAGTGTACGTTGTGTGTGTGTGTGTGTGTGTGTGTGTGTGTGTGTGTGTGTGTGTGTGTGTGTGTGTGTGTGTGTGTGTGTGTGTGTGTGCGTATATGTGTGTGTGTGTGTGTGTGTGTGTGTGTGTGTGTGTGTGTGTGTGTGTGTGTGTGTGTGTGTGTGTGTTTGTGTGTGTGTGTTGTGTGTGTGTGTGTGTGTGTGTGTGTGTGTGTGTGTGTGTGTGTGTGTGTGTGTGTGTGTGTGTGTGTGTGTGTGTGTGTGTGTGTGTGTGTGTGTGTATGTGTGTGTGTGTGTGTGTGTGTGTGTGTGTGTGTGTGTGTGTGTGTGTGTGTGTGTGACAGGTACGTGTCTTTGACCCCTAATCCGATTTCTCAAAATGTTTGATGTGGGGCCGCCAGCAAACGGCTTATTAATCACCGTCAGCTGCGAGGCCTCCCGTGACGCGGTGACTCTCTCTCTCTCCTGTTAACAGGCTCACTTCAAACGGCGGGGGGAAACTCTGCCCCCCCCACCAGGTCACCACGACGACGGAGATGATGCGACACATCATCATCATTCATCATCATCACCCCCGCCGCCGCCGCTTTGGTGTTGTGTATAGGAGCAGAGAGGACAGCCCAGACCACAGAGGGAGAAGAGAGAGAGAGAGAGGAGAGAGAAGAGAGAGAACTGATAGCATCGGAGTGTTCACACACAAGGAAAGGGGAATTCCCAGAAACCCCCTTCAAGTGAAGAGTAAAACAAAAGTGGTCAAGATACGACAAAAATTTCCAATTTCATGCTGTTGCTTATCTTCACTGCCTGTCTTTTGCACTTTGGACAGAAAGAAACGTAAGAATAACATAACATAAGAATAAAAAGAATAGAATAATAACACAAACAGTATGTTGGTGTTAAAATAATGTTCAGAGCTTTATTGCCTTCATTTTTTTACAAACAAGGAATGTGCCATCTTGTCAAATTGGTGCATAACGTTGAACATTGCATTGCTTCAAAGCAGCAAATGTGTGTGTGTGTGTGTGTGTGTGTGTGTGTGTGTGTGTGTGTGTGTGTGTGAGAGACTGTCGTTCGGCCTGAGCAGCCTACAGTATGTAGTATGAGGTCGTCCACCTCTCTCTCTCTCCCCACACACACGTGTCCAAACAGCGGCCATATGTACAGCGAAAAATCTCGTCGTCAAGGCGTCCGCGGCCGTGACCGGTCCCTCGGCGGCGGCGAGGGACGACTGGCGTGTGACAGGCCCGGTCTGGGTTATGTTTATTCAACGTATTTAGCCTCGCCTCTTCCACTCCGCGGGGCCCCTCCCCCTCCCCGGTCGACGGATGGTCAACGTCCACCCCGGCGCCGGAGATTAAAAGGAAACGCAAAAAGGAAAGGCTCGTGGGAAAGAGATCGCTTTGACGAGACCCCGAGAGAGAGGTGTCGAGGAGAAGTGACGGTGAATTGTGAGAGTAGGAGTGTCAGGGGAATGGATTCACACACACACGCACACACACACACACACACAACACACACAACACACACACACACACACACACACACGCGATGAGATAAACCATGTTCGTCTGGAACAGAGAGAGAATAACGGGAAACAGAGCGACGGCAATAAGATCGTCGACATAAAACGTGTCTCTCACGCAAATACAAATTGACGTTTTCATTGTGCTCTTCGTCATTCGTAACTCGCACGACGCGATTTTATTGCATTTAATTCTTGTTATTATTATTATTAGTATTATTATTATAATGATTTACCGTTGCTATGACGCTACGTTGATGTGAAAAGAAAATCTGGGTCTGGGTGACAATGAGTACGATCTACAAGCCCAAACTCCACTCCCGCCTCCCGAAAGTTACATCCTTGTGTGTGTGTGTGTGTGTGTGTGTGTGTGTGTGTTGTGTGTGTGTGTGTGTGTGCTGTGTGTGTGTGTGTGTGTGTTGTGGGAGTACCTGTTTCCCACTCCAGCGTCTGGCACTGGTCTGTGTTTATAAACGCTCTCATTCCAGTGAAACACTTGCACAAAGAATACCGACCCGGAAGCAATATTTTTTTCTGCAAGCAGACACTAGTTCAAAGCCTCGTGTTTTATTTTCCTCCCTCCTCCTCCTCCTCCTCCTCCTCCTCCTCCTCCTCCTCCTCCATCCATCGCTAACTGACTGCCCTGGCATCAAGTCAATTTCCAATTTGCGTCGACTTTTTACATGACATTTTACTGACTTTGTTGTAACGCTGGAGGCCCCCGGGGCCCCCGCCGGGTCATACGATTATGTGCGGCGAAATGATAAGCATGCGATATATACAAAAGCTCGGTTTAATTGTGTTAACAAGCATAACATGACAAAATAATTTATGGGTCAGCTGCGTAATTGAATCCGTTTTGGCCAATGGAGTTTGCGGTGCGTTTCGCAGGACACATGTTTCACAGAAGTACTTCTTCTTTTTTTTTGTGTTGTAGTTTAACGTGTAGTTTTTCCCGGGCTCTCCCGTGTCGCGGGGGGTAATTGAAGCGACGGACGCCGCTCGGTTTCCGGAAGGCGAAACACGTCCGAGCGTTTGTACGTTTCAAAAGTACGAGTCGAGAAAGAAAAAAAAAGAACGAAAAAATAAAATAACGGTGAAAGACGTGGAGAGAAGCGGAGAAAGGAAATGTCTGACAACCCGAGAGAGTCCGGTTTCCCGCCGTCGCCGTCGGTTGCCGTCGCCGCAGCAGTCAGGCGCTGGGGGGGGGGGCGGGGGGGGTGGGGGGGGGGGGGGGCGAACGAGCCGAGAACAGAGGCTTCTGTCAGCCCGCCTGACTAAAGCGTTGCCGGTTCTCCCGGCCGTGCGCGGAGCTGACAACCCGGTTTCCTGAATGAAGTCATTTCCGCAGCAGACGGTACACTCCAACCCCTCCCTCCCCTCCCCTCCCCTCCCCTCCCCTTCCCCTCCCCTCCCTCTCAAAAGGACACGGCCGAAGGCAGACATTCCTGTAAATTAAATTTCATCCCTTTTATTGTGGGAGCGTAAATAAAGAGAGAGTCGGTCGCCACACGGGTTAACCTTAAAGGCGCGTTACGATAAGTGGAGTTGTGTCAGTCCCCGGTTGACTCGACGACGACGCAAAATCGCGCCGCCGTTGCGCCAATTACGACGCCGCCGACGCACACACCGGCACGGCACGCCGCCCTTTGTGTCTGGGGGGGCCGTCGCCATCACGGCCGCTGTGGAAGCGGGAGGCGAGGGGGAATGGAAGGATACTTATTATGAGAAACAGCGGCGTTACGATGATGAATGGCGTTCGAGCGGCCCAAACTTAATCTCGAGCGCATTACGCGTTGTTTTGAGCGCACCGCCCGCCCCCTGACGCCGCCCCCTGACACCGCCCCCCTCCCCCCCCACCGCGCTCGCCGCCCGGACGTCTCTTAATGCACTATCAAGTGTGCGCGGGTGGGAGGAACGCCGTGGCGTGAATCGCCTTAACGTCAGAGCGTTTCCTTCCCCGTGCGCCGTGGCGGGAAGAGGCTTTAAAACACTGTCTGTGAGAAATGCAAAATTTATGAACACCACCCCCACCCCCCACCCCCACCACCACCACCCCTCCACCACCCACCACCACCACCACCACCCTCCATCTAACACCACCAGCGCCGGCTCACATCCCCGGCGTGATTTATGTGAAATAATAATGCACTATTTAATGCTTAAACATAGCTAGGAGCGATCCGTGGCTATCAAGATGTACAACGGAGTAATGGCGGGCCGGCAAGACGGATCACCTCGTGGACTAGTGATGCTTGTTTAAAGGTGCTCGGCAGATATATTAAACTATATGTAATTGTACACTAACTCTGCGCGCCGCTGTAGGCGTGGAGCCGGGCGGGCGGGCGGACGGACGGACGGACGGACGTGCAGGAGTGGGGGTGGCGGGGGGGGGGGGGGGGCCCTGGTCAGGATGCAGATGGAGTAGTGTAATCAATTTGACTCGGGCGTCAGCGTTCACCACAGCGGGCGAGAGATATATGTATATATATAGGGAGAGAGAGAGAGAGAGAGGGTAGAGAGGGAGAGGGAGGGAGATGGAGATGGAGATGGAGAGGAGACAAGTATGGAGACAGGTCCTGAGATCGAATGGAAAAGCGTAATCTCGTTTGGAGTTCGGGGGTCTTAAATTATACTCCTCTCCTCTCCCCCACCACCACCACCACCACCACCACCACCACCACTACCCCCCTTATCGCCCTGCATATAAATAATCTAGCAAGTATACACAAGTACGTATTGTTGAATGTACTCGAGCCAATAACGTGATGTCAAAACGGAATGGAAAGATGTGTCACTGAACACAAAATGAAACACAAACTGTCTCCTCATCAGCTGTCATAAAATATTGCCGCGTATGAAATATGGAATGCGACAAACGGTACGAGAGAGAGTAGAACCCAAACAGGCGTGGTACCGTAACACCGTAATGTACAGTATTATAATTGTATTAGTACTAGCGTGCTCATTGTCAGATTAAACGCGGCGAGGGGGGTGGGGGGGGGGGGGGGGAGGGGGGGGGCGCTGATTTATGATTCGCTGATTGCCTCGTTTAATTAAACCGAGCGCCACAAAGCGAAAAAACCCGAGCGAACGACGGTGTGCTGATGGGGAAGAATCGGGCCTCTGTGCCGCCACCGCCGCCGCCGCCGCCGCCGCCGCCACCACCACCACCACCACCAGCAGGTATAGTGTAAATAAACGGGGTAATTACGACGGCAAAATGGAACCGTCCGTGTGGGCTGCGGCTGGCTCACCCAGGATGCGTCGGCGCGAACAACAGGACTTCCCGTAAGCCGCCGCCTCCTCCTCCTCCTCCTCCTCCTCCACCTCCTCCTCCTCCTCCTCCTCCTCCTCCTCCTCCTCCTCTTGCGTTCTGTTCAAATATCATCCCAAACGCTGTCTCTGGAAACCCTGGCCTTGCCAAGAGGAACACACACGCACGCACACACACACACACGCACACGCACTCATACGCACACACACACACACACACACACTTGCATGCATACTGTACATGCATATGTGTGCACAACACACACATGCACATAAATATGCACACACACACACACACACACACACACACACATACATGCACACACACTCAGGTATGCACGTGCAAATCCCCTCATACATACAAAGACACACAGGCGTGCAAGCTCCCTCCCTATTGCTCTCCTCTCTCTCTCGCTCTCTCTCTCTCTGCCTTTCCCACACACACATCATCACACACACACACACACACACACACACACACAGACCGCAAGCCTCCCTCCCGCCCGCCCGCCCGCCTCCCTCCCACCCTCCTCCACCCCGGTGTGTTTCACGTACAATTATTGCCACGGTGATCCACAGGTGTTGAATTCTTCTGGCAAGCCATAAAACATGATATGCATGATTTGTGCAGTCAGCCAGGTCTATAATTTCATTCTCCTTTTCTTTCATTTTCCCTTCCTGGGCCACATGATCCCTTCTCCCAGTGCTTTATGAGAGCGCCGACACGCAGCGAGAAGACTTTCATGAAGATTACATGGCCCCTGTGTCACGGGGGGTCTGACAGCCCAACAAGCCGTGTCCGACCTGGGCGGGGAAAAAATATAAAAATAAATATATATATATATATATACTGTATATGTACTTTATATTTGAATATAGGACTGAATATTAGAACACGCTGGAGGTGGAACTCCCGGCCGTGTCGTAAATTTCCGCGACACGTTTAGAGAGAAAATAAACGAGTGTGTGCAGATGAATCAATAGATCAACAGATATCACATGTTCTGTATGAATATGAATATGAATACGTCACGTTATTGTCCCAAGTCAAGAGATCTGATTCTGGCGTCGTGTGGTGTGTGTGTGTGTGTGTGTGTGTGTGTGTGTGTGTGTGTGTGTGTGTGTGTGTGTGTTGTTGAGGTGGTTAAAGGAGTCACATCGTCGTCAACCGCTTGTGGACGTTAAAAAAACACCGTGAAGTGTGTTCACGTGTGTGTGTGTGTGTGTGTGTGTGTGTGCGGCCGGTCAGGGCAAATAGTTTGTTTAATGACTTCTTTTTTTTCTCTCTCACTCTCTTCTCTCTCTCTCTCTTTGCTCTTTTCTTGAGCTCAACTTGCAAAGAGAGATGCTTGCCCCCTCCTGGCTGCTTTCGAAAAAAGACGTGGACGTCTTTCAGCTTCTCGAATCTTTCTCGGTGTGGTGTGTGGTGGTGTGTGTGGTGTGCGGTGTGTGTGGCGTGTGTGTGAGAGTGTGTGAGCGTGTGTGTGTTCCTAAGCAAGCATCATGTAAGATACTGTACATTTTGCCATGGCCCCCCCCCCCAAATGTATCCACGCAATGACGTTGAATGCCTTTTTATATTCCGTTGCCGGTTTTTCTAATTTTGCTTTAGTTCCTGCTAAAACGGTTCAACACTCGTACTCTTCAAACCTTTAGACACACGGCGGCTCAATTATCGATTCTAAAAGCCCCCGCCCCCCCACACCTATAGGCAGTAACTCGATGCGCGTTCACATGTCACCGAGGCGCCGGGATAAGGTCATGGGAAAGACATTATAGCTGTCAAACCCGGCGAAGTGACGTCCACGCCGGGATCTGTCTCGTCTTGGCTCGACGGCTCCCGGGGGTTGGGTTGGAGAACACCTTGACTCTGTCTCGTCACGCGTCCGTCAAAAAAGACAGCGCCGCCATTCAGAGTCCGTACTCAACAATCGCACAATAAATACTCCAACCGTTTCAATCCCGATGCTACAAAAGTACGTTTTAAAGTGTCTTCTCATGTATCGTTGCTGGGTCCTTCTTACCCACAATGCAGTTCTCTTCCTCCCCTATATGACAGAGGTCAGAGGAACGAACGAGAAGAGATGGTGGATTTGACTGATATATATATACACAGTAGTTTAGTCTGTAGTATCTGTAGTTGTTTGACTGATATGTCCTCATGCCGGTCACTAGCGGAAGGGTGGGGTTGGTGGGGTGGGTCGGTGGGTCGGTGGGTGGAGGTGGGGAAGGGAATGGGTGAGGAAGGGCGGGAGAGAGGGGAGGGTGGGGAGGGTAGGGAGGGAGAGAGAGAGAGAGAGAGGGTTTGAAAGCATCAAAGAAAATAACAAGGGAGAGGATATGAGCGCTTTGAGAAGTAATATCGGGCGCGATAGCATCGGTCTTCCGGAGCATGCGGGGGGATTGGAGACAAGCGCAGGAAAGAGACAGCGAGCGGCGGGAGAGAGAGAGAGAGAGAGAGAGAGAGAGAGAGAGAAGAGAGAGAGAGAGAGAGAGAGAGAGACCGGGGGCCCCCAGTTTAGTCCAGGATAAGAGAAAACACAAATGGGTTATTAAGAAACCCTCGATGTAATATCTGGCCCGCATTTCAAGTGCGCTTACTAAAAACAACTCAATATATGACTGAGTAAAATAAGCATCTGGTTGGGGCGGAGGGGCTGGGGTCTGGGGTTGGGGGTCTGGGTTGGGGTCTGGGCTGGTTGGGGCTGGGGTTGGGTGGGCATTGCTATTTATTGAAGTATCAGTGCAGTTACTTATGTCGTTTATTGGATTACTTGAGTAACTCGGTAAACATGCGTTCCGGACCGCACCTTTCAAGTGTGCCTTTTTCGCGGACACATCTCCCGCAAAATCTTAGGAAAGGCGCCGTTTGCGGGCCGCCGGTATAGCCCGCCGGAGTCTCGCGGCTGCCGTGTGCGGAACATCCCCTCACTGGCCCCGATTTAAAATGGAACGGACGGTCGGGCTTCGGGAAAGCTTTATTTAAACTACAGTCTAAAACAGACTGCAGTTTAAACACAGGCCGCAAAGCTAGTTTATATATCGCACAAACATAAACCGTCGACCCCGAACCCTCATCTGGATAAGAAAAGGTTTTTAAATCAGAATCAGTCCACAATATAGATTACCCCAAAAAACATGGGCTGTATTCGATTTGTTCCGTTGTGCAGAGATCCCATCTCTTATGCCAGGTTGTAAATATGGCCTTAGTGTCTCTTCGGGACTTTCAACTGGGGGAGAACCTGGCACCCCGGTGCACCTGGGGGACCCGCCGAATGGGTGACTGTAAATCCACAGAGATTCATTAACCTCTGGACATCGCCAGGCCGGACCGCCCCCCCCCCCCCCCCCCCCCACACNNNNACACACCCCCCTCCATACCAGATGACCCCCACCCGGTGGACAGATATATATAAGTACCACCACCACCACCACCACCGCGGCTATAGCCACCCGGGCTGAGGCGGCCCCCGCTGCAGACGTCCAATTCCAAATGAGTTATTAACAGAATCTCTCGAACGGATGGAGAAAAGAAAAATAAAAAAAAAAAAAAAAAAAAAAAAAAAAAAAAAAAAAAGACAAAAAAAAAAAAAAAAAAAAAAAAAAAAAAAAAAAAAAAAAAAAAAAAAAAAAAAAAAAAAAAAAAAAAAAAAAAAAAAAAAAAAAAAAAAATAAAAAAAAAATAAAAAAAAAAAAAAAAAAAAAAAAGAAAAAAAAAAAAAAAAAAAAAAAAAAAAAAAAAAAAAAAAAAAAAAAAAAAAAAAAAATAAAAAAAAAAGTGGCGGCCGGCCATTCAGCGTCATAAAGGCCCTGGCCGGGGCGAGGAGGCGGCGAGGAGGCGGCGAGGAGGCGAGGCAGCAGCAGCAGCGAGGCAGCGGCCCCGGCTCCCCTCCCAGGGACAGGAGGCAATACCATTACAATCAAATCTGGAGATGGAAGAGGGATTGAGCTGTCCACTCTGAATTTTTATATTGTCGGGTCGGGGAGGGGGCGGCGGCCTGGTGTGTGTGGGGGTGGGGGGGGTGGGGGGGAGTAGGATGAGGAGGGGGAGGAGGGGGGAGGAGGGGGAGGGACGGGAGGGCCGGAGAGGAAATAACGGCAGCCTGGAGTGCATTAACCCCTGGCTGAGTGAGGATGGCCGAGAGAGAGAGCGAGAGGGGCGGGGGACATAGAGAGAGATGGGGGACAGGGAGAGGGAGAGAGAGAGAGAGAGAGAGAGAGAGAGAGAGGGAGAGGGAAGGAGGGAGAGACAAGAGTGACCCACCCTGTGTGATGTCTTCCTCTGGCAGAAAGGAGACACCAGATGCAGACAGTCAGTGATGAGAGACAAGACTAACTCCTCCTGAGAATACATGGGAGGGGCGAGTAGAGGGTCAAGAGACAGACAGACAGACAGACAGACAGACAGACAGACAGACAGATAGACAGACAGACATTTGTTTCGTTTTTGTTTTTATTTACCACACCAATGGTTTCCCATGCCAATAAAACTCTTTGAATTGAAATTGAATTGAGGAGAGAGAGAGGAGCGAGAGAGAGAGGCAAGAGAGAGAGAGAGAGAGAGAGAGAGAGAGAGAGAGAGAGAGAGGCAGGAAGAGATCTGGATATGAGACGTTGCACAATAACGCCATCTTTGTTTCTGGTGTGTTGCTGTGATCAGGACTGGATTCCTGCAGGCCTTAAATTGTACTTTAATGTTTGCTGGCGACACTATTCTGTGTCCGTGTTCACTCCAAACCGTCCCTGGATTGAGGGATACCCCACTCTGCGTTCCATCTCGAGGTTTCTTCCTCGTTAATTAAGGCTTGAGTTCTTCTCTTGCCCTTTGGGGGACCAGAGGGTTAGTGGGTGTCATAAATATTTGGCATGTACAGCCCTTTGCAACTGTGATTAAAGGTGACACACATAAAATGTAATTGACTTGACTTGACTCGACACAAAATTGGACCGGAGTAAACGAGGGATTAACGTGACGGGTCAGAGGGGAGAGAAAGACCACACTCACTAAACCCTTAACCTTACACCTGATTCTTTGTCTCTCTTATTTAGAGCTTGGGATAATACAATATATAGGCTAATATGCAATATATATTTAAAAAACATGCTATTGGTTTCCACTACGCTGAAGATATAATTGTTCCCGCCCCCCTCCTCAGCGATAGGGTAGACTAGTGGGGTAGAAAGTGGGGCGGGGCCTTGGAGGCCGGCGCCAGACCTCGGCAGGACGTTTACTCCGCCTCCCTAGGTTGACAGACAGCCAACAGCCTCTATCAGCCAGTTCTGTGGAAGTATACGAGGTAGAAGTTGAATTCAGGCGTCCGATTTGTTCTGATCTCAGAACACTTCTGAAGAAGCACACAGAGGCCTTAAGGAAACAGGTTTAGAACGCAGCCCTAGGTAAACTAGATAGACCTGTATTGTTTGCTCTGTGTGTGTTTGCTCGATCATTACAATAATGTCACTTTAAGTAGCCTACAGCTGCAGAAATGGGCAATAACTCATGCTTTTTTTTTTTGTTCGATTCAGTAAATGACAGTGGCCCTGTTCATCACTAAAGTGTCCCGTGGAAACACTTCCGCTGTCGAAATGCAGCGCGTTTCTGTAATGTGTTGTAATCTGTTGGAGTTTGTTGTCAAACGGCTCAAGATTTTTTCGTACTAAATGCTGTGCGTGTGTTTTCAAATAGATGAAGATGTTCTGTTCATGTGCTTGTGTTTTGTCTTACGTTGCAGTCAGTCAGTTGAGCTCTCAGGGCCACCGTAGTGAAAACTAAATGGCCACTTCAACTGAGGTAAGAACCTTCCTGTCATCCTTGGGTACAGAGGCATAAGACTCAGGGGTCATTTATATAATTGTTTGCACAAACAAACATGCATCAAATTATTAGAAGGAAGCCTGGGGGGCCCCGCTTAGCCGGCTGCCACCGCGACCCGGCCCCTGATAAGCGGATGAGAATGGATGAGGATGGATGGATGGATGGATGGATGGATGCATCAAATTAAATTCTCTTCATTGGAGTCACTGAGTTGGGAGTCATCATTTCCACTGAAAAAAACCCCCCCAAAGTCATATAAATATAAAAATAATAAATGAATGCAGCAGGACGGCACTTAATTTCCAGTGTAATCGTGTACATTTATAGTCACACATTTTATCCTTAAAATAAAAAAATATATAAAAATAGCCACTCCTGTGATTTTGGAAATTGCACTTTGGAGATTTGGATAATATAATGTGACTAATTGTTCAGTGTTCAGTATTGTTCAATACAAATAAAAAAAAATACAATAATAAATAATAATCATAAATAAGTAATTAAAATAAAACTAACTTAAATAAAATTAGGACAAAATAAATAAAAATAAAAATAAACAAGTGGCGCTGAGTGGCGGTCCGCCTCGACCAATGGCGACGCGGTTCAAAGTTCACGGAACCCGGAAGTTCGTTGGCTTTTCCCGCCGCCGCCGCCACGGAGTCGAGCTGCGGACAGACGGACGGATTAATATTACACGAGATAAATATATAACTATTTAACTATTAAACTATCACACTATCACAGTGTTAACGTCATGTAGATGATGATGATGGTGGTGACGGGGACGGCGGATGGTGAGACATGACATTAGAGGAGGAGGAGGAGGAGGAGGAGGGGGAGGAAGAAGAGGATCGTGAATGTAAATAAAACACCAACCCGGAAGTGCTGCTGTTTATAAGGTAGCTCAATGCTAGCTTAAGCTAAGCTAATTAAAACATTACATTATTATTATTATTATTATTATTATTATTATTATGTAGTATGTAGTTTTATTATTATTTTTATTATTTATTTATTTTTTATTATGATTATTATTACTATTATTTATTATGTAGTATTATTATTGTTGTTATTATTATTTATTATTATTATTCATTATTATTCTTATTATATCGACAGCAAACCACTGATTAACAAATGTTAGTTTTTCTAGAGTCAGTGTCAAAGGAAGGGACTGCACTATATATATATATATATATATATATAATACTTCCTCTTACCATTATTATTATTATTTATTTGTATTGTATATTATTGTTATTATTATTACTACCCTTTTATTACACTTCAATTATTGCCAAATTGTTTTTGCTGACTGAGTATCTTATCTTACCTATATTTCTATACTTCTCCTCGGACTTACACTTACTGTAAATGTTTGTCTATTGTTTTATTCTATTGCTATGCAACGTGGCACAAGAATTCCTTCAAGTTCTTATCTTATCTTTGTGTGTCTGTCACTCAATATCATCCCCTATGCAGTGCATTCACTGTGACATGACAAGCAGTCTGTCAATCTGATCATCAATACTGGACCAACATAATCAATATACCTGCTGTTGTTGTTGTTGTTGTGTATATATATGGGCTGATCGTCACTGTGATCTTATTGTACTTACTTATTGTAAGCTGCTTTGGGTAAAAGTGAGTGTCTGTCAAATGCCCTAAATGTAAAATGTACAAATGTCACCACAAGATCCACAATGAACACCAACATACTAAATATAGCTGTTGTGTATGCAGATAAGATGATCCTAAATCTGATCCTCAATGCTGACCAAAATACTCAATATAGCCTACCTGTTGTGTGTGTGTATGTGGTTATGTCAATATTAGTTTAGTTCCACGTCAGGGCATGTGCGCACTGCTAAAATGTACCTAGTTATTATACTGATTGACTTGGTTAGATTGACCTTTTCAACAACAGTGTTGAGGGTGCATCCGCTCGAGTCACTTAAACCTGTTTTTCCACAGATACACATAAATACACACAAACAAACTGTATTTAGCTTGGTTTTAAAAGAGGAGCAAGCAAGCCTCAGATCAGCAGGCAAACTGTTCCAGGTCTTGGGTGCTCAAATGCAAAACACCATCTCAACAGACTTTGAAAATGCCCTGGGCCCATGGAGGAGATTCCTACCCTGTGACCAGAGAGATTTACTGGGATTGTGGACTGACGGCATGCCTGAAATGTATTGTGGAGCCAGACCAGCGAGCGCTTTGTAAACGAGGGGGAGGATTTTTAATTGTATTCTGAAAACAACTGGTAGCCGGCGAAGGCTTCGGAGGGATTGTAGTTATAATGTGGTCGGATTGTTTTTTGTTTTTGTCCTGATTAGTACTCATGCGGCTGAGTTCTGGATAAGTTGCGCAGGCAGTAGCTCGGGAGGTAGAGCAGTTGTCTCGCAATCAGAAGGTTGCTGATTCGATCCCCGGGCTCCTCCCCCTCCTAGCTAAGTGTCGAGGTGTCCCTGAGCAAGACACCACCTAACCCTAACTGCTCCTGCGTGTTGGTTGTTACCTTGCATGGTTGACACCGCCGTCGGTGTATGAATGGGTGAATGTCAATACTGTAAAGCACTTTGGATAAAAGCGTGATATAAATGGAATCCATTTACCATTTGCCATAAGTTGTAGTCTGTGGATTGTATTGTGAGGAAGAACTCATCCTTATTCATCCGCCCCCCCCGACAGCCCCCACACTCCCCGGGGACGTCAACGGCGACGATGAGCGGTGTGAAGTTCGGCAGCCTCATCGGCTACAACAACACCACCGCCGGCTCCTCGCGGAAGCACCTGTCCATCTCCATCCCGCCGACGTCGGCCACCGAGGTCATGATGTCGCCGCACATCAAGTCGGTGGACGAGCTGCGGGTGCTGGGCATCAACCTGAGCCACTTCAACGCCCCCACGCAGTTCCTCATCTCCGTGGCCGGCGTCTTCGTCTTCTACCTGGTCTACGGATACCTCCAGGTGGGGATGGGATGGGAGGGAGACGATAGCGTTCGCCATTTTCTGAGTTGCATGTTGTGTTATGAGCTAAGATAGAACTAGGAAAGTCTTGTGAATAGGAATGAATATACGTGCCAGATTGCTGGCTTCATGAGCTATAGATAGTCTCTGCAATGATACATTTTGTCTTGCATGTTTTTGAAAGGTCTGGTATAGGCCTGCCTCTCTGTATATGAACAGACTTCCTATTGATGCATAGCCATAAGCGAATTACCCCACAGCACTTATTGTGGTGCGGTGTGCATACGCTCACTATGACATTGATATTACGGGTAGAAGTTGATTCGGTTTAAACGGATGTATGTGTGGAAGTGGAAGCAGATGCACAAAAAGAAGAAGTGTAAGAAGTGTGGGGATCAAAAAAGTCTCCGTTTGTGTGTGTGTGTGTGTGTGTGAGAGAGAGAGAGAAACAGTAATGGATGCTGTAGCGTCTGGTATGGATGGTTGCATATCATCACTGCATGTCTGCGCTGTTGTCTCGTCCCCAGGAGCTCATATTCTCCGTGGAGGGCTTCAAGCCGTTTGGCTGGTACCTCACCTTGGTGCAGTTCGGTTTCTACTCCATGTTTGGCCTGGTGGAGCTGCAGCTGACGCAGGACAAGCGCAGACGGTGAAGTTCATGGATTAATTCAAACGCCAACGTTACGCCCTTCCTGTCATTAACGATCATATGTTTCTGTCAGTGTCTCAATGTGCACCTGTGTTGATCAAGGGTTAACACAGTTTGCGGATGGTTTAAAGGCGTGTCATCATTCATTGCAGCAGTGGTATTATTATGGCAGTAGCTCAGGAGTCAGTGCGGTTGTCTGCCCACCAGAAGGTTGCTGGTTCGATCCCCGGTCTCCTCCTAGCGTGTCGAAGTGTCGAGGTGTCCCTGAGCAAGACACCTAACCCTTGTGTGGTTGACACCCCCAATATTGCTTTGGATGAACACGCTATATAAATGCAATCAATTTACCATTTATAGCTTGCAGTTGTCAAAGTAGAACTATTATTTGTAGAAATGCTTACATTTCGTCATTTTATTTAATCTCTTTTTCTGTTTATTGGTCTCCTGGGACAACATTATCTTCTGGTCTCATTGTTTGGTCTTTTGTGTTTTTCCGTCCCTCGATGTCTTCACAGGATACCGGGCAAGACATACATGATCATCGCCTTCCTGACCGTGGGGACCATGGGCCTCTCCAACAACTCTCTGGGCTACCTGAACTACCCCACTCAGGTCATCTTCAAGTGCTGCAAACTCATTCCGGTCATGATTGGCGGAGTGTTCATCCAAGGTGAGCGCGTACCTTGTACTACGTGGTTTCCCGGAAGTTGGACCTGGTTGTTTACTGGCCGTGCTTTTCACGAGTGTGTGTCCTTTATAGTGTCCTGTAGTTAGTGTTCATTCTTGATTCACCTTGATGCACCTGTTTTAATTCGGTGTTATCAGGAACTAGATTGCCTTATCCTATCTTAACCCCATCCTGTCATTGTTTTCCGTGAGTCGACCACAACCCCCGTTGACTGGCGAGGGTTTTAAGAGTAGGGTGGGGTGGGTGGGGATACCTTTTTGAACTCATCTGGTCTCGTACCGAACTCCTTTCATCGCACGTCGATGCTTTAAGGCACCAGACACCCTTCAACCTCACCGTAGCGTCCCTTTTATCATCAATGTCTGCGTTGTTACCCTCGAAGCCCTCGCTGAAGTGTACCTGTCTCTCTCTCTCTCTCTCTCGCTCTCGCTCTCGCTCTCGCTCTCGCTCTCTCTCTCTCCCTCCCCTCCCTCGCTCTCCCACTGTGCTTTCATCGCTGTGTGTCCATATCTGCGACGCGATCGTGTCCTCGCTGTCAAACAGGTTTCTTTCAGCCCCTATTGTAGTCCTCCCTGCTTATCTCCCCTTTTAATGGAGTTGGTGAATAGATGGATAGATGGATGGATGGGTGGCTGGTGAATGGGTGAATGGGTGGATGAATGAGTGGAGATAAAGGTGGTTGGATATGTAGATAAGGCGGGGTGGGGGGGGGGCATTGCAGTGCAGTGCACAGGTTCACTTTGGACGTCTGAGGGGGGCGGAGAGAGAGCAGGGAGAGCCGGTGGGTGGGTTTGTGGGCGGGGCTTATCCGTCTGATGTGAGGCCCTTCAAAGGCGAGCGGCTGGAATCAAAGGCTGAGTTGATGTCACCTCGTCAAACTCCAGGCTTCAAGGCTGCCTGTCTGTCTGCCTGCCTGTCTGTCTGTCTCCATCGCTCTACGCACCCCGTGCTGCGTTTCTTTTGCGTCGCTACAGAACTTTCTTAATGTGAAATTCATGCGTTTAACTTCCACTTAAAAGGGTTTTCAAAAGAGGAGAAGGTTCAACCTCAATCGATCAACTCCCCACAATCCCAGAATGAATCTTTAGCCGCAACCTCTGTCCACATTTTGCTGAAGCCTCTCTGGTTCTTCTTCTTCTTCTTCTCTGGTTTGTTTTCTGCGCTTGGTTTCCGTGCTGTCGGACGGTTAACTGATGACTCCGTTCGTGCAGCTCACTGGATCTCTTGTACTTTGACAGTTGGACTAGAGTTTCGGTCTTGATATATATGATATATGATAGATATGGTTGTTGTTGTTGTTGTTGTTGTTTTTGTCAGTGGGAGAAGTGAACTCCAGAAACATTGTATGTGTACTCTTGAATCTGATGAATTGTTGGTTTATTTTGAGGGTAATATTAATAATTGTATAATAATTGTATTTATATAGCACCTTTAAAAACAGGCTTTACAAAGTGCTTTGACAGACAAAGCAAAAACAGGGTTACTCAGAAGACAATGAGAGGCCAAACAAAAGCAAGACAAGACCATGGTAAAGTTAAGATAAATTTGGAACAAGAAGACAATAAAAACCAACAAATAAAAACATAATAATAATAAATAAAAATAGATATGAAAGAATAAAGGCAATAAAAAGACGTCGTCACATAAAAGCAAGTCTGTAAAATTGGGTTTTAAGACGAGATTTAAAAGAAGTCACTGGTTCTGCGAGCCTTGTCTCCTCAGGCAGGTACTAGAACACAAGTTCAATCAATCAATCAATCAATCGACGTTGATTCTGCCTGACCGTACTTAAATACAAAATGTCCGCCGTGCTCTGTGTGTGTTTTCCGTCTCCAGGGAAACGTTATAACGTGGCGGACGTCTCTGCCGCTCTCTGCATGAGTCTGGGGCTCATCTGGTTCACGCTGGCCGACAGCAAGATGGCCCCCAACTTCAACCTCACGGGTAACCGCCTCCATCTACTCTTCTGTTGTCATGAACAAAAGATGTACATAATCTTTCTTAAGCAGGTCAATTTAAATGGCTATTTCATCGAGATTATATTATCTTATATTATCTTATATATATATATTATGATACATCTTGGATTATATATGTATATTTGAATAATAATCAGAATAATATATTTAAAATAAATAATTGTTCAAATATTTTCTTATGCGAGTAATCTATTCAATAATTTATTATTAAATACAATTATGAGCACTTGTAACTAACTTCTATTTTATTAACCTTGCAATTATGAATGCTTGAAACCACTTAATGTGCTCTATTCTTATTTTTACGTAACACTAGCGATATATATTGCTGCCTCTCTTCCGAGAAATGTAGGCTACTTATGTAAGTCGCTTTGGATAAAACCAACTGCCAATTACCCTAAATGTAAATGTGAATGTAAATGTACACGCAAATACGTCAAATCAACATCTTTGAAGGTTGATTTTACTCGAGTACTTTTCCGAAACCAGTGGGAACCAGTGAGCTGTGTTGCTTGTTGCTTGTAGGGGTGGGGCTTAGCGCACCCTCCATCCTCCCTCCTCCTCCCCAACCTCCTCCTCCTCCTCCACCTCCTCCTCTTCCACTCCTCCACCTCCTCCTCACGGGTGTGTGTGTGTGGTGTGTGTGGTGTGTGGTGTGTGTGTGTGTGTTGTGGTGTATGTGTGTGTGTGTGTGTGTGTGTGTGTGTGTGTGTGTGTGTGTGTGTGTGTGTGTGTGTGTGTTCGTTCCCCGGGCGGGCGCGGCGCAGGGGTCCTCCTCATCTCCATGGCGCTGTGTGCGGACGCCGCCATCGGCAACGTGCAGGAGAAGGCCATGAAGCTGCACAACGGGTCCAACTCTGAAATGGTGACGGCCTTCGACCTTTCACCTTCAACCCCTTTAAAGGACTCCTAGTGGACTCCTAGTCCCCTGTGCTGCTTCTACACACCACAGATCTATATCTACCGCTTGTACAGCGAGAGGCTCGTGTGACGATTGTTGTGTGTCTCTTTTGTCTACCCAGGTGCTATACTCGTACTCCATCGGTTTTGTGTACTCCTGA
>PIJE02004087.1:0-5000 GCA_002895965.2 Coryphaenoides rupestris
GTGTGTGTGTGTGTGTGTGTGTGTGTGTGTGTGTGAGTGTGTGTGAGTGTGTGTGTGAGAGTGTGTGTGAGAGTGTGTGTGAGTGTGTGTGTGTGAGTGTGTGTGTGTGAGAGTGTGTGTGAGTGTGTGTGAGTGTGAGGGGGAGGGGGAGGATTAAACCCTTTGTACAGGTGAGGATGTCTGGTTGAGCAAGGTGAGAGAGAGATAATTGCAGCCCCTCCTACTTCCTGCTCCTGCATTCTGTGTGTCCAGGTGTGTCTGAACAAAGAGTCTGTCGGCTTACCTGGTGAAATACCTGCAGTACATCAAATACTACCTCAAATACTACTGCTAATACCTTCTGAAGTACGAGCTGAATTACCTCTACTACCTGTATCTGTGGTGTATATGTGTATATTACTACATGGCTTCTGTTATACATGCATGTGGTACACAGTAGAATGTAGTTATGTACACGGTGTTCTGTTATATACATATCTGTACTATACTATACTATACTGTACTATACTATGCTATGATGTACTATGATGTACGATAATGTACTATGATGTACTATGATGTACGATAATGTACTATGATGTACGATAATGTACTATGATGTACTATGATGTACGATAATGTACTATGATGTACGATAATGTACTATGATGTACTATGATGTACGATAATGTACTATGATGTACTATGATGTACGATAATGTACTATGATGTACGATAATGTACTATGATGTACTATGATGTACGATAATGTACTATGATGTACTATAATGTACTCATTCACAGCGGTGAGAGAACACAGATTCAAAATGACAAATTAGAGATGAGATAATAGACTGGAAGTACCAGATATGAGATAACATAACAGATGAGAGATGAGAGTTAACAGCAGATGAGAGATAAGAGAAGAGAGATAAGAGAAAGCAGATAAGAGATGAGAGATACAAGATGAGATATGAGATAAGAGATAACATAAGAGATGAGAGATACAAGAGATATGAGATGAGAGAACATAAGAGATGAGAGATACAAGATGAGATATGAGACGAGAGATAACATAAGAGATGAGATACAAGATGAGATATGAGATGAGAGATACAAGATGAGATATGAGATGAGAGATAACATAAGAGATGAGAGATACAAGATGAGATATGAGACGAGAGATAACATAAGAGATGAGATACAGAGATACAAGAGATATGAGATGAGAGATAACATAAGAGATGAGAGATACAAGATGAGATATGAGACGAGAGATAACATAAGAGATGAGATACAAGATGAGATATGAGATGAGAGATACAAGATGAGATATGAGATGAGAGATAACATAAGAGATGAGAGATACAAGATGAGAGATAGCAGATACGAGATAAGAGATAAGATATGGGAGATAGCAGATAATAGATATGAGATAGCAGATAATAGATATGAGATAGCAGATAATAGATATATGAGATAGCAGATAATAGATATGAGATAGCAGATAATAGATATGAGAGATATGATATGAGATAACAGATAAGAGATAGAAGATAATAGATATGAGATAGCAGATAAGAGATATGATATGAGATAGAAGATAAGAGATATGATATGAGATAGCAGATAATAGATATGATATGAGATAGAAGATAAGAGATATGATATGAGATAGCAGATAATAGATATGAGATAGCAGATAAGAGATATGATATGAGATAGAAGATAAGAGATATGATATGAGATAACAGATAATAGATATGATATGAGATAGCAGATAATAGATATGAGATAGCAGATAAGAGATATGATATGAGATAACAGATAATAGATATGATATGAGATAACAGATAATAGATATGATATGAGATAACAGATAATAGATATGATATGAGATAGAAGATAAGAGATATGATATGAGATAACAGATAATAGATATGATATGAGATAACAGATAATAGATATGATATGAGATAGCAGATAATAGATATGAGATAGCAGATAAGAGATATGATATGAGATAGAAGATAAGAGATATGATATGAGATAGAAGATAAGAGATATGATATGAGATAACAGATAATAGATATGATATGAGATAACAGATAATAGATATGATATGAGATAGAAGATAAGAGATATGATATGAGATAACAGATAATAGATATGATATGAGATAACAGATAATAGATATGATATGAGATAGAAGATAAGAGATATGATATGAGATAACAGATAATAGATATGATATGAGATAACAGATAATAGATATGATATGAGATAGAAGATAAGAGATATGATATGAGATAACAGATAATAGATATGATATGAGATAACAGATAATAGATATGATATGAGATAGAAGATAAGAGATATGATATGAGATAACAGATAATAGATATGATATGAGATAACAGATAATAGATATGATATGAGATAGCAGATGAGAGATCAGGATGTGAACTCACGGGAACCTCCACATACTTGGCAGCAGTTTTAGTCTTGGAGAAATAAAAGGAGGAGGAGGAAGTGAAGGAGGAGGAGGAGGAGAAGCCATTAAACTCGGAGCAGATCTAGTTTCTATAATCACATGTTGCTTTTCTCCTGACACTGAAAGGAACATTTTGGATTGTGTGGGCGGAGGGGGCGTGGCCAGACGGGGCGTGGCTTCAGGTGACTCACCGTGAAGGAGAGAATGGAGGAGAAGAGCGTTCCTTCATCGTACCTGGAGAGCTTGGACAGCACCTCCTCCAGCACTCCACAGAGCTGGGGAGGAGAAGAGACACAGTCAGCACCTCCTCCAGCACCCCACAGAGTTGGGGAGGAGAAGAGACACAGTCAGCACCTCCTCCAGCACCCCACAGAGTTGGGGAGGAGAAGAGACACAGTCAGCACCTCCTCCAGCACCCCACAGAGTTGGGGAGGAGGAGAGACACAGTCAGCACCTCCTCCAGCACCCCACAGAGTTGAGGAGGAGGAGAGACACAGTCAGCACCTCCTCCAGCACTCCACAGAGTTGGGGAGGAGGAGAGACACAGTCAGCACCTCCTCCAGCACTCCACAGAGCTGCGGAGGAGAAGAGACACAGTCAGCACCTCCTCCAGCACTCCACAGAGCTGAGGAGGAGAAGAGACACAGTCAGCACCTCCTCCAGCACCCCACAGAGCTGAGGAGGAGAAGAGACACAGTCAGCACCTCCTCCAGCACCCCACAGAGTTGGGGAGGAGAAGAGACACAGTCAGCACCTCCTCCAGCACCCCACAGAGTTGGGGAGGAGGAGAGACACAGTCAGCACCTCCTCCAGCACCCCACAGAGTTGAGGAGGAGGAGAGACACAGTCAGCACCTCCTCCAGCACTCCACAGAGTTGGGGAGGAGGAGAGACACAGTCAGCACCTCCTCCAGCACCCCACAGAGTTGGGGAGGAGGAGAGACAAAGTCAGCACCTCCTCCAGCACCCACAGAGCTGGGGAGGAGAAGAGACACCAGTCAGCACCTCCCTCCAGCACTCCACAGAGCTGCGGAGGAAGAAGAGACACAGTCAGCACCTCCTCCAGCACTCCACAGAGCTGAGGAGGAGAAGAGACACAGTCAGCACCTCCTCCAGCACCCCACAGAGCTGAGGAGGAGAAGAGACACAGTCAGCACCTCCTCCAGCACCCCACAGAGCTGGGGAGGAGAAGAGACACAGTCAGCACCTCCTCCAGCACTCCACAGAGCTGCGGAGGAGAAGAGACACAGTCAGCACCTCCTCCAGCACTCCACAGAGCTGAGGAGGAGAAGAGACACAGTCAGCACCTCCTCCAGCACCCCACAGAGCTGAGGAGGAGAAGAGACACAGTCAGCACCTCCTCCAGCACCCCACAGAGCTGAGGAGGTGGAGAGACACAGACAGCACCTCCTCTTCCTGCTCCTCTCTGTGACAACCAAGTGTGTTATGATGGCCGTTACCTTGGAAACCAGCGAGGACACCATGTCTCCCAGCGCCTCGTCAATCAGGACGTCCACCCGGGCGTGGTACTGATGCTACACACACACACACACACACACACACACACACACACACACACACACACACACACACACACACACACACACACACACACAGTGTGTGTGGGCATGCATATGGGGGGTGAGGTACTAACATTGTTTACACACCGCGGGCACAGCCCTGATGAGCCCCCCCCCCCAACACCACCAACCACCACCACCACCACAGACACATTCTATTAACCCCCCCACCTCCACCCTGGTATTCATTCAGCCCTCCTTAAAGGAGAGAGAGAGAGAGAGAGGGAGAGGGAGACCGAGAGAGAGAGAGAGAACGAGATAGAGCGAGAGATTGCGAGAGAGCGAGAAATAGAGAGAGAGAGCGACAACGAGAGAGAGTCTCAAAGTGTCCTCTTCAATAGGCTGCATAGCTCGCTCGCCCATCAGCAGTGCGCTACAAAGGCCTTTCACAGTCGTCTAAAGAACGGACAAATTAAAAATTTCGCCACACAAAGCTGTGAGGACGGCGGCCCAGCAGGAAACCAGGGGGCCCCCGCGACCCCCCGACCCCCCCCCACAACCAGCACCTCATTAACATGACATATGTGCAGAAAAACTCAAAAGAACAATTCTTTCTTTTAAAAACATTTATTTGGTCATAAGCTGCCAAACGCTGCTCACGTCCACAGGCCTTCACAACTAAACACCGCTGACAGCCAATCACAATCCCTCCCTGCTCTCAGCCAATCACATTCCCTCTCTGCTCTCAGCCAATCACATTCCCTCCCTGCTCTCAGCCAATCACATTCCCTCCCTGCTCTCAGCCAATCACATTCCCTCCCTGCTCTCAGCCAATCACATTCCCTCCCTGCTCTCAGCCAATCACATTCCCTCTCTGCTCTCAGCCAATCACATTCCCTCCCTGCTCTCAGCCAATCACATTCCCTCTCTGCTCTCAGCCAATCACATTCCCTCCCTGCTCTCAGCCAATCACATTCCCTCCCTGCTCTCAGCCAATCACATTCCCTC
>PIJE02004087.1:7500-22500 GCA_002895965.2 Coryphaenoides rupestris
TCCGGCCAACGCAGGTCCTGGATGAAGCTCTGCAGAGCCTGCAGCTTCCAGAAGATATCACCGGACACCACCGAGCCCTCGCTGAGGAGCAGGAGTTATTATTCAGCCACTGTCGTGCCCCTGAGAAGGTAGCATACAGAAACCCCTCCTACTCTACCTTTAACTAACGTTAACACTAGCCCCTCCTACTCTACCTTTAACTAACGTTAACACTAGCCCCTCCTACTCTACCTTTAACTAACGTAGGAGATAGGACACACTGGGATACTGACTCGCTGGCTAGGAGATAGGAGATAGGAGAGTAACTATATTACTAACACACTGGTTAAGATGGTGGAGATGGTGGTGGTGGAGGTGATGGTGGTGGAGGTGATGGAGGTGGTGGTGGTGGAGGTGATGGAGGTGGTGGTGGTGGTGGTGGTGGTGGTGGAGGTGGTGGAGGTGATGGAGGTGACGGAGGTGATGGTGGAGGTGACGGAGGGGTGATGCAGTACGGTGTAAGATATGTACAGACAGACAGATGGAGGTTACTAAGCAACCACACTCCCCAAGTGTACATCCATCTGCCTTTAAAAGACTGTTACCTTCTCTCAAGTGCCCCCCCCCTCCCCTCTCGACTAATTAGTGAAGGTCTCCTCCCCCCTCCTCCCCCCGGGCCACACCCCCACCCGTCTGCTGTGACTAATGAACACAGGATGGCTTGGACACAACTCACATCTTCTGACTTCATTCCACACATGAAGCAAGATGAACCTAACTAGTGGAGGAGGAGGAGGAGGAGGAGGAGGAGGAGGAGGAGGTGGAGGAGGAGAGGAGGCTTGATGTTTTGTCAGTTTTTTAAACTTAGTTACTAATGAAATGAAAGTGAAAAGCCCATGCAGCATGTTAGCATATTAGCAGGGTGGTGCTCATGAGGGTGGAGGCTCCCCATACACATGTGGGGATGAGGCCTGGTACCCTGGGGAGGAGGTACCCTGGGGAGCGCTGGCAACACTCCTGCACAGGCATGACCACCACAACCTCACACGCATCGTCACCACACCACACACACACACACACACACACACACACACACACACACACACACACACACACACACACACACACACACACACACACACACACACACACACACACACACACACACACAGGGGCGGGGCTTACCTCAGCGTGATTGACACATAGGGGCATGGCCTACCTGCGTGATTGACAGCTAGGGGCGGGGGCCTGGGGCGGGCTCACCTGACTGGCTGCCATGTCTCCTGCTGGAAGCCCCGGTGGACGCTCTGGGCGACGGATGACTCCATGAGGTCCACGTAGCGGACCACCAGGGGAACAAACAGCTGCTGCAGGTGGAGGTGGAACGTCCCCCCACACAGGTGAGCTGCAGGGGGCGGGGCCACACACAACACCACGGCCAATCAGAGAGGGAGAGCAGCGATATCGCAGCTTATTGGCTGAAATGGACACCAAAGATATATGGCTAGCGTTGGTGACAGACAGACAGGCAGGCAGACAGACAGACAGACAGACAGGCAGACAGACGAACAGACAGACAGAAGAGGAGACAGACAGAAAAGGAGACAGTCAGAAGAGGAGACAGTCAGAGTAGACAGAGAGGCAGACAGACAGAGAGGCAGGCAGACAGGCAGTCAGACAGAGAGGCAGACAGACAGAGAGGCAGGCAGACAGGCAGGCAGGCAGACAGGCAGATAGTCAGAAGAGCAAACAGGCAGATAGACAGGTGTCTCTGAGGGCTTCATTATGTGATTCTTCTTCTGCTGTTACATGACTAACAGTAGCCTTTTAGTCCTCCAGAGGACTCTGACACCCCACCCCCTCCACCGACACCCCCCACCACCCCCCACCCCTCCACCCTCCACCCAGTAAGCATTATGGGTGGTGCTGTGCAGGCCGACGGAGGGAGAAACGTTGAGTGAACTCAGAGACGCCAGAGAAACTTCATCCATTCGTCTCCGATCAAGACGACGGCTGCAGAGATTAAAGCCTCGCGTGTTTCCTCCTCGCTTCAGACGCCGCGTAAAACACGAGATCATTTATAGACAGAATCACAGCAGAGTGTGGCTCAGGGTCCTGTTGTGACAGCCTGCATAGAGGCACCATTATCACCGGATTAAGTACTGCACGCCCATTATTAGCATTCCTGGCTGATAGAACGCAAGGCTGCCCTCACCTCCCATCTCCTCTCTCTGAACACAGCAGCACGATCACCTGGAGCTCAGCAAGACGGGGAGAGAGAGAGGCCCGCAGAGAGAGAGAGAGAGACGGGTCTTACGGTCAGACGACAGGTAGGTGTTGAGCAGCTGGAAGAGGGGGAAGGAATCCCAACAGTCCACCGGCTGCAGCTGGAGCACAACGTCCATGTTGGACCTGTAGAGAGACAGGAAGCTCTCGGCGTGCTCTGTCATCACATCCTGCCACCAAGAGAACGCCTGCACACACACACACAGTACAGAGGTCATTAAGGAGCAGGTAGGGGTTAGACAGTACAGAGACAGGTCATTAAGGAGCAGGTAGGGGTTAGACCGTACAGAGACAGGTCATTAAGGAGCAGGTAGGGGTTAGGCAGTACAGAGACAGGTCATTAAGGAGCAGATAGGGGTTAGACAGTACAGAGACAGGTCATTAAGGAGCAGGTAGGGGTTAGACAGTACAGAGACAGGTCATTAAGGAGCAGATAGGGGTTAGACAGTACAGAGACAGGTCATTAAGGAGCAGGTAGGGGTTAGACCATACAGAGACGGGTCATTAAGGAGCAGGTAGGGGTTAGACAGTACATAGACGGGTCATTAAGGAGCAGGTAGTGGTTAGACAGTACAGAGACAGGTCATTAAGGAGCAGGTAGGGGTTAGACAGTACAGAGACAGGTCATTAAGGAGCAGGTAGGGGTTAGACAGTACAGAGACAGGTCATTAAGGAGCAGGTAGTGGTTAGACGGTACAGAGACAGGTCATTAAGGAGCAGATAGGGGTTAGACAGTACAGAGACAGGTCATTAAGGAGCAGGTAGGGGTTAGACCATACAGAGACGGGTCATTAAGGAGCAGGTAGGGGTTAGACAGTACATAGACGGGTCATTAAGGAGCAGGTAGTGGTTAGACAGTACAGAGACAGGTCATTAAGGAGCAGGTAGGGGTTAGACAGTACAGAGACAGGTCATTAAGGAGCAGGTAGGGGTTAGACAGTACAGAGACAGGTCATTAAGGAGCAGGTAGGGGTTAGACAGTACAGAGACAGGTCATTAAGGAGCAGGTAGGGGTTAGACCATACAGAGACGGGTCATTAAGGAGCAGGTAGGGGTTAGACAGTACAGAGACAGGTCATTAAGGAGCAGGTAGGGGTTAGACAGTACAGAGACAGGTCATTAAGGAGCAGGTAGGGGTTAGACAGTACAGAGACAGGTCATTAAGGAGCAGGTAGTGGTTAGACGGTACAGAGACAGGTCATTAAGGAGCAGATAGGGGTTAGACAGTACAGAGACAGGTCATTAAGGAGCAGGTAGGGGTTAGACCATACAGAGACGGGTCATTAAGGAGCAGGTAGGGGTTAGACAGTACATAGACGGGTCATTAAGGAGCAGGTAGTGGTTAGACAGTACAGAGACAGGTCATTAAGGAGCAGGTAGGGGTTAGACAGTACAGAGACAGGTCATTAAGGAGCAGGTAGGGGTTAGACAGTACAGAGACAGGTCATTAAGGAGCAGGTAGGGGTTAGACAGTACAGAGACAGGTCATTAAGGAGCAGGTAGGGGTTAGACCATACAGAGACGGGTCATTAAGGAGCAGGTAGGGGTTAGACAGTACATAGACGGGTCATTAAGGAGCAGGTAGTGGTTAGACAGTACAGAGACAGGTCATTAAGGAGCAGCTAGGGGTTAGACAGTACAGAGACGGGTCATTAAGGAGCAGGTAGGGGTTAGACAGGACAGAGACAGGTCATTAAAGAGCAGCTAGGGGTTAGACAGTACAGAGACGGGTCATTAAGGAGCAGCTAGGGGTTAGACAGTACAGAGACGGGTCATTAAGGAGCAGGTAGGGGTTAGACAGTACAGAGACAGGTCATTAAGGAGCAGCTAGGGGTTAGACAGTACAGACACGGGTCATTAAGGAGCAGGTAGGGGTTAGACAGGACAGAGACAGGTCATTAAGGAGCAGCTAGGGGTTAGACAGTACAGACACGGGTCATTAAGGAGCAGGTAGGGGTTAGACAGGACAGAGACAGGTCATTAAGGAGCAGGTAGTGGTTAGACAGTACAGAGACAGGTCATTAAGGAGCAGCTAGGGGTTAGACAGTAGAGACGGGTCATTAAGGAGCAGGTAGGGGTTAGACAGTAACACCTACAGGTAGACATCAGGGGAATTGAACCAGAACCTTTCTGTTACCAGAGGGAAATAGCTTGTCACACTTTCTGTCTTCAAGATAGAAGAATACAAATAGAGAACACAATACAAACAGTCAGGAGGAATAGACATGCATATATAATATTATAATATACCGTTACACACAAATGTTCATAAGATGAACATTTCATCATTCTTCAGGTTGGATTCCCAGTGGGTTTTCCAGCCCAAGCTGCTATGCTAGTGTAGCTCAAGTTGCTAGCTACATCTCCAGTCAACAAAGGCAGCCCACAGCCGCTGGAAGCAGCTAATGTAGCTATTGTGGGCCCAAGGACACCCCTCTCTCGCTAGCTCTTCAAAATGACTTGTCAAAAACGTTAGAAAATATGTTGTATTGAGTGTGAGGTGAAGCAGCAGTCAGAGAGAATGTTGGTTCAATGCCAGCAGGAGACCAACACACCGTCTTCATTCTTATACACACTTTAGATTTGGTCCATTTACTACACAGCTCTTGCAGCAGCACACAACGCAGCACACCTGCACTGAAGGGGAGGAGGGAAGCTTGGAGTAACCATGGTGACAGCAGTATGGACACTGGTGGTAACCATGGTGACAGCAGTATGGACACTGACACCTGCAGGCCTGTGGGGTGACACCTGGTGGGGTGTCCCCCCACCAGGTGTCACTCCACCAGGTGTCCCACCACCAGGTGTCACTCCACAAGGTCCCCCCCCACCAGGTGTCACTCCACCAGGTGTCACTCCACCAGGTGTCACTCCACCAGGTGTCACTCCACCAGGTGTCCCCCCACCAGGTGTCACTCCACAAGGTGTCACTCCACCAGGTGTCCCCCCACCAGGTGTCACTCCACAAGGTGTCACTCCACCAGGTGTCACTCCACCAGGTGTCACTCCACCAGGTGTCACTCCACGAGGTGTCACTCCACCAGGTGTCACCAGGTGTCCCCTCACCAGGTGTCACTCCACCAGGTGTCTCCCCACCAGGTGTCACTCCACAAGGTGTCACTCCACCAAGTGTCACCAGGTGTCACTCCACCAGGTGTCACCCTACAAGGTGTCACCCCACAAGGTGTCACTCCACCAGGTGTCACTCCACCAGGTGTCACTCCACCAGGTGTCACCAGGTGTCACTCCACTAGGTGTCACTCCACCAGGTGTCACCAGCTGTCCTCCCACCAGGTGTCCCCCCACCAGGTGTCACTCCACCAGGTGTCACCAGGTGTCACTCCACCAGGTGTCACCAGGTGTCACTCCACCAGGTGTCACTCCACCAGGTGTCACTCCACCAGGTGTCACTCCACCAGGTGTCCCCCCACCAGGTGTCACCAGGTGTCACCAGGTGTCCCTCCACCAGGTGTCACTCCACCAGGTGTCACTCCACCAGGTGTCACTCCACCAGGTGTCACCAGGTGTCACCAGGTGTCACTCCACCAGGTGTCACTCCACCAGGTGTCACTCCACCAGGTGTCACTCCACCAGGTGTCACCAGGTGTCACTCCACCAGGTGTCACTCCACCAGGTGTCACCAGGTGTCACTCCACCAGGTGTCACTCCACCAGGTGTCACTCCACCAGGTGTCACTCCACCAGGTGTCACTCCACCAGGTGTCACTCCACCAGGTGTCACTCCACCAGGTGTCACTCCACCAGGTGTCACTCCACCAGCTGTCACTACACCAGGTGTCACCAGGTGTCACTCTACCAGGTGTCACCCCACCAGGTGTCACCAGGTGTCACTCCACCAGCTGTCACTACACCAGGTGTCACCAGGTGTCACTCCACCAGGTGTCACCCCACCAGGTGTCACCAGGTGTCACTCCACCAGGTGTCACTCCACCAGGTGTCACCAGGTGTCACTCCACCAGGTGTCACTCCACCAGGTGTCACCAGGTGTCACCAGGTGTCACTCCACCAGGTGTCACTCGACACACAAGATAATCAGAGAAATGTTTGGAATGTTTGAATGTAGAAAAGAATGAACTAGAGTTGAATGTAAAGGGAACGGAAAATAAATAATTGAAAGAAAGAAGCAAACTGTGGACATGTGTCTCTTCACTTCAGAAGAAGAATTGAGGAGAAAATAAAGACACAAAGGACCTGGAACCATGGCAACTTCTAAATCAACCGCAAAGCATTTTCAGAGACTCAGAAAGACACGAGGAACGGTGCGAGGCTCATAATCAAAAGCAATAACCAGGATAGAGACCATGACAACGATGGAAAACCTGGAGCAGGATCACGCTTAGGAAACTTAGGAGTCACTGTTGGAAAAAGAAAGTCCATGGAAGGACTTGGATCATGAGATAGAACCTGGAGTTGATGATGAGGAGGACCTGGACACTTTTCAAAGACACCAGGACGATATTTGTGTTGGGAAAACAAAGTTAGGAGGAATCCTACACATAAGAGAATGATAGTGAAGGAGCGGGATCCCTAGGCACTCATGTATACGCAGTCAAACTCCCAAGACTGGTCAGACAAAAGTTCCACAGAGACGTGAGTTTATGGCTTTTTGGAATCATTTCGATATGGCCTTTCATAGAAACACTGACCTCAGCAAGGTAGACAAGTTCAGCTATCTGGAGCCATCCCGCAGTGGGAAGGTCACTCATGCAATCACAGGTCTCGTGTTAGCGGATGCAAATTATGATCAAAATGAAAATAAGTAAATGAAACAAAGAAAGAAACTGTGGACATTCTCTACATCCTGCAGTATGGACAATAATGGTAACCATGGAGACAGTGTGAACACTCTGATGGTAACCATGGAGACAGTATGAACACTGATGGTAACCATGGAGACAGTGTGAACACTGATGGTAACCATGGAGACAGTGTGAACACTCTGATGGTAACCATGGAGACAGTGTGAACACTCTGATGGTAACCATGGAGACAGTATGAACACTGATGGTAACCATGGAGACAGTGTGAACACTCTGATGGTAACCATGGAGACAGTATGAACACTGATGGTAACCATGGAGACAGTGTGAACACTGATGGTAACCATGGAGACAGTGTGAACACTGATGGTAACCATGGAGACAGTGTGAACACTGATGGTAACCATGGAGACAGTGTGAACACTCTGATGGTAACCATGGAGACAGTATGAACACCGATCATGGTGACTCACCTCTGACCCCTGTCCCCAGAGAGCAAACAGGTAGAAACACAGTGATTAATAGCAGTTCTAATACTGATACTACACACTCAGTCCTTTCACCGTTGATAAAAAGACATGAAGAGATGAACACTAAAACACACTTTTTATAAGAGACAGAACACGCATTAGTCATAGACGTATAAAACACTTCCTGACTCTCATACAGATAATGCTGTTCTCTTGATTGGTCGAGGTGGACCAATCAGCTGTTACCTCAGAGTGATGTTCTTGGTTCTGCTGCAGGACCTCGAGGCAGAGTTCCCCCAGCCTCATCAGGTCCTCCAGCCTCTTCTCCCTCGAGACCTCCGCATCCTCTGGATAGCAAACACACGCTGTTAGCATCCCCGCGGCGCACAAGCACAGCTGTTAGCATCCCCACGTAGCTTTAGCATCGTGGTTAGCATCCCGTAGTGAGCGCACCGTGGATCTGGGCGAACTGCAGCAGCTCACAGTAGTTGATGTGAGCTGCTTTCTGCAGACAGACCTGGACCAGAGCCCTCATCTCCTGGGGGGGCACCGGCGTGCTGCTGTTCTTCATCAGCACCTGGAAGACCACCATCATCACCACCACCATCACCACCATCACCATCACCATCATCACCACCACCATCATCACCACCATCAACATCATCATCATCACCACCATCACCATCATCACCATCATCATACCATCATCATCACCACCATCACCATCATCACCATCATCATCACCACCCTCACCACCACCACCACCATCACCATCATCACCACCATCATCATCACCACCATCACCATCACCACCATCACCATCATCCTCTTCTACCATCATTTATCTTATGTTTGTGTATTTATCTGCGTATTTTGTATCTGTGTATTTTGTATCTGTGTATTTATCTGTGTATTTTGTATCTGTGTATTTATCTGTGTATTTTGTATCTGTGTATTTATCTGTGTATTTTGTATCTGTGTATTTATCTGTGTATTTTGTATCTGTGTATTTATCTGTGTATTTTGTATCTGTGTATTTATCTGTGTATTTTGTATCTGTGTATTTATCTGTGTATTTTGTATCTGTGTATTTATCTGTGTATTTTGTATCTGTGTATTTATCTGTGTATTTTGTATCTGTGTATTTTGTATCTGTGTATTTATCTGTGTATTTTGTATCTGTGTATATCTGTGTATTTATCTGTGTATTTTGTATCTGTGTATTTATCTGTGTATTTTGTATCTGTGTATTTATCTGTGTATTTTGTATCTGTGTATTTATCTGTGTATTTTGTATCTGTGTATTTATCTGTGTATTTTGTATCTGTGTATTTATCTGTGTATTTTGTATCTGTGTATTTATCTGTGTATTTTGTATCTGTGTATTTATCTGTGTATTTTGTATCTGTGTATTTATCTGTGTATTTTGTATCTGTGTATTTTGTATCTGTGTATTTATCTGTGTATTTTGTATCTGTGTATTTATCTGTGTATTTATCTGTGTATTTTGTATCTGTGTATTTATCTGTGTATTTTGTATCTGTGTATTTATCTGTGTATTTTGTATCTGTGTATTTATCTGTGTATTTTGTATCTGTGTATTTATCTGTGTATTTTGTATCTGTGTATTTTGTATCTGTGTATTTATCTGTGTATTTATCTGTGTATTTTGTATCTGTGTATTTATCTGTGTATTTTGTATCTGTGTATTTATCTGTGTATTTTGTATCTGTGTATTTATCTGTGTATTTTGTATCTGTGTATTTTGTATCTGTGTATTTATCTGTGTATTTTGTATCTGTGTATTTATCTGTGTATTTTGTATCTGTGTATTTATCTGTGTATTTTGTATCTGTGTATTTATCTGTGTATTTTGTATCTGTGTATTTATCTGTGTATTTTGTATCTGTGTATTTATCTGTGTATTTTGTATCTGTGTAGCTTAAGTCTCCCCTCAAACACTCACTCTTAAAGCTCACTTTAAAACCTCTCATCTCTCCCCCCACCTCCCCCAGATCTCTCCTCTCTCTTTATTCCAGTCTCTTAGTAAACAGAGTTGAGGAACAAAGGAGGCGCAGAGCGCAGCAGGAGGAGGAGAACCTACCCGCTCCTGCAGGGAGAGGGTAGCTTTCAGGGCCCCATCTGGTCTGCCGAACGGGAAGCAGTACCTGCAGACGAGATCCAGACTCAAGGACAACATCACGGGAAAACAGGAGGAGGAGGAGGAGGAGGAGGAGGAGGAGGAGGAGGAGGAGGGAGGAGGAGAGGCGTGTGAGCGAGAACACACCTTGGGCTGGGCTGTCAACAGATGGCTGTATTATTTTATCTAATTACACGGCCGGCGTGGGGGGAGAGAGGAGGAGGGAGGTGGGGGAGGAGGAGGAGGGAGGTGGGGGAGTAGGAGGAGGGAGGAGGTGGGGGAGGAGGTGGGGGAGGAGGAGGGAGTGGCCGTGGTTATTGGACTGTATATTTTTAACGAAGCGAGGAGGACGCAGGTCAGTCGTTTAATAAAGTGAATGTTGGTATGAAGCAGGAGGTGAACTCCTCCATATGGTGGCAGGTGTTTTTAGTTCCTACAGGCTTTATTAGTTTTGGGGTTTTGTCTTTGTTCAGCTTATTTACTGAATCAAAACATTTCAAAATAAGAATCTTTTTGATATTTTCATTATATTGAAAATAAGCACCCTTCATGGTATATACTTTCTATAATTTTTTTATATCCTTTAAATAATGTATTTATTTATTTATGACATCTATACATTTGATGTAAAGTGTTTAGGGCGATATTACCAATCCCAAAGATGAATAGGATGGCAGAATGTAATTCATCTTGAATTCCAAGTAAAAGAATAAAGGTAATCATTCAAATGCAAACATAAAGACAATAAAACAATAAACACCTTTTAACGGGAGTCCTCAGGTTCACCTCTCCAAGAGGCTGGCGGCTAAACCAACAGCATCCAGAGGGTCTGCTGCTGGCATAATCCTGCTTATTGTTAGCCCAGGTCAGCCAGAGAGACCTGCTGCCCCCCACCCCCCACACACACACCACCGCGGGGCCCCGCCAGGGTCCTTGGCCAGGAGGGGCCCCGCCAGGGTCCTTGGCCAGGAGGGGCCCGCGAGGGTCCTTGGCGAGGAGGGGCCCGCGAGGGTCCTTGGCCAGGAGGTTAATGGCAGCGCTGCATTCAGCTGAGTGTTGCTCAAGGTGTCTGCGGTCCGCTCTCACGCCGCAGGACAAAGCCTTCACATGTAGCGCCCGCCGCCAGCTAGCGACTGAATAGCAGCACACAGATGGACGGCCGGCACTCAGACACACGCCTGGGGTGGACATGGTGGGCTGGCCTACACCTGTTGTGTGTGTACACCTGTTCTGTGTGTGTACACCTGTTCTGTGTGTGTACACCTGTTGTGTGTGTACACCTGTTGTGTGTGTACACCTGTTCTGTGTGTACACCTGTTCTGTGTGTACACCTGTTCTGTGTGTACACCTGTTCTGTGTGTACACCTGTTGTGTGTGTACACCTGTTGTGTGTGTACACCTGTTGTGTGTGTACACCTGTTCTGTGTGTACACCTGTTGTGTGTGTACACCTGTTGTGTGTGTACACCTGTTTTGTGTGTACACCTGTTCTGTGTGTACACCTGTTCTGTGTGTACACCTGTTGTGTGTGTACACCTGTTCTGTGTGTACACCTGTTCTGTGTACACCTGTTGTGTGTGTACACCTGTTGTGTGTGTACACCTGTTCTGTGTACACCTGTTCTGTGTACACCTGTTCTGTGTGTACACCTGTTCTGTGTGTACAGCTGTTGTGTGTACACCTATTGTGTGTACACCTGTTGTGTGTACACCTATTGTGTGTACACCTGTTCTGTGTGTACACCTGTTGTACACCTGTTGTGTGTACACCTGTTGCTCTGTACCCTACCAGCTCCCAGGGAGGCAGCAGGTAGCCACAGAGATGTCAGGACAGTGGAACCTGTTGTGCTACTGCAGTACCAACACAGGGTACTACAGCACCAACACAGGGTACTACAGTACCAACACAGGGTACTACAGTACCAACACAGGGTACTACAGTACCAACACAGGGTACTACAGCACCAACACAGGGTACTACAGCACCAACACAGGGTACTACAGCACCAACACAGGGTACTACAGTACCAACACAGGGTACTACAGCACCAACACAGGGTACTACAGCACCAACACAGGGTACTACAGTACCAACACAGGGTACTACAGCACCAACACAGGGTACTACAGCACCAACACAGGGTACTACAGCACCAACACAGGGTACTACAGCACCAACACAGGGTACTACAGTACCAACACAGGGTACTACAGTACCAACACAGGGTACTACAGCACCAACACAGGGTACTACAGCATCAACACAGGGTACTACAGTACCAACACAGGGTACTACAGTATCAACACAGGGTACTACAGCACCAACACAGGGTACTACAGTACCAACACAGGGTACTACAGTACCAACACAGGGTACTACAGTACCAACACAGGGTACTACAGCACCAACACAGGGTACTACAGCACCAACACAGGGTACTACAGTACCAACACAGGGTACTACAGTACCAACACAGGGTACTACAGCACCAACACAGGGTACTACAGCACCAACACAGGGTACTACAGTACCAACACAGGGTACTTACAGACCAACACAGGGTACTACAGCACCAACACAGGGTAAACTACAGCACCACACAGGGTACTACAGCACCAACACAGGGTACTACAGTACCAACACAGGTACTACAGTAACCAAACAACAGGGTACGTACAGACCAACAACAGGGTACTACAGCTATCAACACAGGGTACTACAGCACCAACACAGGTACTACAGCACCAACACAGGGTTACTACAGTACCAACACAGGGTACTACAGCACCAACACAGGGTACTACAGCACCAACACAGGGTACTACAGTACCAACACAGGGTACTACAGTACCAACACAGGGTACTACAGTACCAACACAGGGTACTACAGCACCAACACAGGGTACTACAGTACCAACACAGGGTACTACAGCACCAACACAGGGTACTACAGGTTACTGGAGCGTAGTAGTATTGCGGTTGCCGTGGTTACCTGAAGTGTGTGATCTGGTCTTGCAGCAGAGTCATGAGGCGCGACCTGATGACCTCAAACTGCTGCTTCTCCTGCAGGGTTACCGTGGAAACGCCATCTGGCCTGGAAACACACACACACACACCTGTCAGGAATCATCTTTTACACGGTGAGTCTGGTGAGTCAGAGCGTGGTGAGTCACAATGTGGTGAGACAGTGCGTGGTGAGTCACAGTGTGGTGAGTCACAGTGTGGTGAGTCAAAGTCTGGTGAGTCAAAGTCTGGTGAGTCAGAGCATGGTGAGTCACAATGTGGTGAGACAGTGCGTGGTGAGTCACAGTGTGGTGAGTCAGAGTCTGGTGAGTCAAAGTCTGGTGAGTCACAGTGTGGTGAGTCACAGTGTGGTGAGTCAAAGTCTGGTGAGTCAGAGTCTGGTGAGTCACAATGTGGTGAGACTGTGCGTGGTGAGTAACAGTGTGGTGAGTCAAAGTCTGGTGAGTCCCAATGTGGTGAGACAGTGCGTGGTGAGTCACAGTCTGGTGAGTCAAAGTCTGGTGAGTCACAGTGTGGTGAGTAACAGTGTGGTGAGTCAGAGTCTGGTGAGTCAAAGTCTGGTGAGTCCCAATGTGGTGAGACAGTGCGTGGTGAGTCACAGTCTGGTGAGTTAGAGTCTGGTGAGTCAGAGCGTGGTGAGACAGTGCGTGGTGAGTAACAGTGTGGTGAGTCAGAGTCTGGTGAGTCACAATGTGGTGAGACAGTGCGTGGTGAGTAACAGTGTGGTGAGTCAGAGTCTGGTGAGTCAAAGTCTGGTGAGTCAGAGTCTGGTGAGTCACAATGTGGTGAGACAGTGCGTGGTGAGTAACAGTGTGGTGAGTCAGAGTCTGGTGAGTCAGAGCGTGGTGAGTCACAATGTGGTGAGACAGTGCGTGGTGAGTCACAGTGTGGTGAGTCAAAGTCTGGTGAGTCCCAATGTGGTGAGACAGTGCGTGGTGAGTCACAGTGTGGTGAGTCAGAGTCTGGTGAGTCAGAGTCTGGTGAGTCAGAGCGAGGTGAGTCACAGCGAGGTGAGTCACAGTGTAGTAAGCACGGTGGGTCAGAATCTGGTGAGTCAGAGCGTGGTGAGTCAGAGTGGAAACACAAAGAGAGGCTGTTAGAGAGGAGCTTCATTCAGGCCCCTCCCAGGTCCTCAACAGCACTCTGGCAGGAAGGGAAAATGCAATCAGCAGCCACGACAGCAGCCTTGACTTCCTGGGCGTCTGAAAGAATGAAGAGGCCTCTCCAAGCACAGGGGGGGGGGGGGGGTGTTAATGACTCGCTCTCCTTAAACGGCTCCGATTGGCTGCAACACCTCGAGAAGAAACAAACGCACACCTCTTGTAAGAGCTTAGCCCTGAGTGACGAGGCTGAATGGCAAAACAAACGCACCTCTTGTCGAGTGCAGAGGCAGCTGGACACAAAGCGGCAGGCGTGCTGTGGGGCCAGACGACAACACGCCAGCCCTCATATCCACCATCTGATCATAATAACAACCTAATAATAGTAATAATCATAATCCAGAGCGCTCGCTCGTGGGGGGTCTGCAGCCACAGGGACAAAGGCTCCGGTGTTTTGTATCTCCAACACCGCGGCTTCTCCTGGCCTCCGGGAGGACAGTTAGAACAACTTCTCCACCTCCTCTTGTTCCTCCAATCTGTCAATCCACTAACCCCCTCCCTCGCCCCCACCCCCTGCCCAACGAGGACCAGTTAACCCCGGGAGGAATATAAAGCTGTGCTGAGGAAGCCCGGGGGTCTTTCATGTGCTGCTGAAAGGAGAGAGGGGACAGCAGAACAAGACCTTTTGTCTCCTAATCCTACACTTCACACAGTCCCACCTCCACTCACCTCCCGGTGACGAGGAGACAAAGCCAGCACCGCCGTTCTCAGCCTGCTAACCAAGAACCCAACAAACCATCGTCATCATTATCATCATCATCTCGGAGACCATTTGTTTAATCCTGACGGAGGCTTTTTTAAGTGAACACGTTGGATTCAGTCCTGGATGACAGTCTGGCAGACAGCCGGGGGCAAGAGGAGTCTGAGAAGGAGAAATAACAAGCCACGCCTCTTTCACGACTTAAGACTCTTCGTGTCAAAAAATGTTGCATCCTGCCAATAATCTCTATCTGTGCCAGCGAGGTTTCTATTGACGTTTCTCCCACTCCTGTCATTTATACAGCTTTTTATTCTTATTTGAATGTTTCTATCTTCCTACTATCACCTGTACTTTCTGAGGTGACTGGGATTAATAGTCCTTATTCCGTGTACGCTGTGTTGAGCAGTGTCTCAGTGTGCAGGGCTGCAGCTCAGTGTGCAGGGCTGCAGCTCCGTGTGCAGG
>PIJE02004087.1:27500-29683 GCA_002895965.2 Coryphaenoides rupestris
TCACTAGCCTGAACCAGCTAGCCTGAATCACCTGAACCAGTTATCCAGAACCAGCTAGTTAGAACCAGCAAACCAGAACCAGCTAGTTAGAACCAGCCAAACCAGAACCATCTAGTTAGAACCAGCAAACCAGAACCAGCTAGCCAGAACCAGCTAGTTAGAACCAGCAAACCAGAACCAGCTAGCCTGAACCAGCTAGCCTGAATCACCTGAACCAGTTATCCAGAACCAGCTAGTTAGAACCAGCAAACCAGAACCAGCTAGCCAGAACCAGCTAGTTAGAACCAGCAAACCAGAACCAGCTAGCCAGAACCAGCTAGTTAGAACCAGCAAGCCAGAACCAGCTAGCCTGAACATCACATCATCACACTAGCAGCAGTAGGCTACATTTAACTACATTTAACCATCACTACACTAGCAGCACTAGGCTACATGTAACTACATTTAACCATCACTACACTAGCAGCACTAGGCTACATGTAACTACATTTAACCATCACTACACTAGGAGTAGTAGGCTACATGTAACTACATTTAACCATCACTACACTAGCAGCACTAGACTACATGTAACTACATTTAACCATCACTACACTAGGAGTAGTAGACTACATGTAACAAAAACAATAATTTAACCATCACTACATTAGCAGCCACTAGACTACATGAACTAACAATATAACCATCACTACACTGGAGTAAGTAGGGCCTAACATGTGAAACTACATTTAAACCATCACTACCACTAGGAAGTAGTAGGCATACATGTAACTACATTAACCATCACTACAACTAGGAAGTAGTAGGCTACATCGTAACTACATTTAACCATCACTACACTAGCAGCACTAGGCTACATGTAACTACATTTAACCATCACTACACTAGCAGCACTAGGCTACATGTAACTACATTTAACCATCACTACACTAGGAGTAGTAGGCTACATGTAACTACATTTAACCATCACTACACTAGGAGTAGTAGGCTACATGTAACTACATTTAACCATCACTACACTAGGAGTAGTAGGCTACATGTAACTACATTTAACCATCACTACACTAGGAGTAGTAGGCTACATGTAACTACATTTAACCATCACTACACTAGGAGTACTAGGCTACATGTAACTACATTTAACCATCACTACACTAGGAGTAGTAGGCTACATGTAACTACATTTAACCATCACTACACTAGGAGTAGTAGGCTACATGTAACTACATTTAACCATCACTACACTAGGAGTAGTAGGCTACATGTAACTACATTTAACCATCACTACACTAGCAGCACTAGGCTACATGTAACTACATTTAACCATCACTACACTAGGAGTAGTAGGCTACATGTAACTACATTTAACCATCACTACACTAGCAGCACTAGGCTACATGTAACTACATTTAACCATCACTACACTAGGAGTAGTAGACTACATGTAACTACATTTAACCATCACTACACTAGGAGTAGTAGGCTACATGTAACTACATTTAACCATCACTACACTAGCAGCACTAGACTACATGTAACTACATTTAACCATCACTACACTAGGAGTAGTAGGCTACATGTAACTACATTTAACCATCACTACACTAGAGCACTAGGCTACATGTAACTACATTTAACCATCACTACACTAGGAGTAGTAGACTACATGTAACTACATTAACCAATCACTACACTAGGCAGATAGCTACATGTAACTACATTTAACCATCACTACACTAGGAGTAGTAGACTACATGTAACTACATTTAACCATCACTACACTAGGAGTAGTAGGCTACATGTAACTACATTTAACCATCACTACACTAGCAGCACTAGACTACATGTAACTACATTTAACCATCACTACACTAGGAGTAGTAGGCTACATGTAACTACATTTAACCATCAACTACCACTCAGGAGTAGTAGGCTACATGTAAACTACATTAAACCACACTACGACTAGGCAGTAGTAGGCTACATGTAACTACATTTTAACCATCCCCACTACACTAGCAGCACTAGGCTACATGTAACTACATTTAACCATCACTACACTAGGAGTAGTAGGCTACATGTAACTACATTTAACCATCACTACACTAGGAGTAGTAGGCTACATGTAACTACATTTAACCATCACTACACTAGCAGCACTAGACTACATGTCCATCACTCCC
>PIJE02004088.1:0-14078 GCA_002895965.2 Coryphaenoides rupestris
AGTTGCTTGAAAGTTGCTTGATCACCAAATTGAAGTGATCTTCAAATATTAATTGCATGAAAGAATGTTGAATATTATTCTAATGCTGGATTGAGGTGATTTGTGTGATACATTGATGTGTACGCAGAGACATCATAGCTTTTCTGTATTGTTCATATTGTTCACTGTTCCAATAATGAACACAAGGCCTGCGATGTCACATAAAATGCAATAGGTTTTTCTTTATTCCAAATTCTCTACCAAACACATTCATACATTCAACAACTCTGTGTCGCATAGTCATGTCGCGTTGCTTATGCATATGCTTTTATATAGCTGTTACATGGCAAGAAAAAGTGCATAAAAAAGTCTGAATGGAATAAAGTATATAATAGACCTATCTTACAATGCAAGGGTAATATATTGATAGCATTAATATATTTGCATTGATAGACAAATGTTTGTTATCAGCACCAACATTTTATATGTTTCTAAACAGGGTGTGACATAGTAAAGAAAAGAAGAGTAAAGTGACGCCATGCATTGTTTTGCTGGTAGTAGCTTTGCTGGTAGCTGGGGCTGCTGACATGCTTGTGACTGCAGCAGTTGTTGCTGAGGTTGTTGTATTTGGCAGGGCTATGGGAAAGGTCAAGATGTTTTTAATACAATTATTAGATAAGATGTTTATATCTAAAAATATTTTGTAACATGATCAATCAGTTGAAGATTACATTGAAAGGAATGGTTACCTGCTTTAATACTGTCTGGAAGTATATCCAGGAAAATAAAGGATGTATTTAGTAACATTCGGAGAGATTCTTCTGCTTCAGTAGTACCGGGAACGACCGTTTGATTTGTAAAGATCAAATTAAGCTCCACCCCGACAGATCCTTCCCTGTAGATAAATAAGGTTCTCATTTGTTAGAAACCAATAAGTAATCTTAGATATGCCAATTAATTCAAACGTATGTGAAAAAGTAAACCGTACTGACCAAAGTCTTCTGAGATGCGATCTGAGGAAAGTTTGTGGATAAAGATGTCGGTAGCCTCTGTTAAGCTAAAAAATAAGATGCAAGATATTAGAAAAAAAATGCAAAAACGGGGACTTTTGTAACAAATAGATTTTAAAGAAAAGATCATTCAAATACCTCTGTTGTTATATTACGACTTAATTCTTTGTATGGTTGAGACTCTGAATTGTTGTAAGCTGGGATCCAATCACGCGATAATCGAAACTGCATTATAATGAAGCCTTCATCTTCTGTCGGAGGGTCAGTTGATTCTGTCGTGGCTCCCGGGGTACTAGTGACTGCTGCACTAGCCTGGAAATGGGGAAAAAGAAGAGGTGCCAAACACAATTTATGATAAAATGTCATTTTAAATGTCACGAATGAAGAGGATGTGAACATCCAAATGTGATGATGAGACGAATTAAAGGATAACAAAGGGGTTGAAAAAAATTCAACCCCATGTTTCCATAATTTTGAGTGAAACTGAATAATGCGAACAACAATTTTTGAAATTGGTCTGGTATTGTCATGCTTGAACCATCAGCAGCAACATTTGTAAATCCGTTAGTTTATTTCATGATTCTGTTGTTTTCCATATTGTTTTATTGTACTGTATTGCTATGTAACCTGGCACAAGAATTTCCTTCGGGATTAATAAAGTTCTATTCTATTTTATTCTAAAACGTTTGCATTGTAACACCTTTGGGCCATTTGCGCACGTTAATGTACGTCCTTTAAAAGTGTTTTTTTTGACACTAGCGCCTCAGAACATTATCCCGACTGAGAAATATACTTTTTGTTCTTTACCTTTCACTTGATCCAGTCTGTTTGCTGTTGAAATCCCAAAGTTATACTTTAAGGATATTTACTTGTCATTTGGCTGCCTTTTATTACAAACAACAAAAACATGATACTAATACATTAAAATATTTAATCTGTATTTGAATTTATTCTCAAAATCTTGCCCCCTCTGCTCTTTTCTGATCTTTTCAACTCTTAAATCTGGGGTTGTTGTTGGTATTTAAGCACTAAGAGTTCTCCGAAATAAGACTAAAAATGTCTTCTAAGAGTTTCCTCTTAAAACCTATTCTCAAAGCTGCTCTTAAGCTAATAGAAGAGCGGGGTTGACGTTGTTGCTAATCATTGTTATAATAATAATAATAATAAATAATTTTATTACACTACAGGTGTGAAATAAAGATTAAAAAATAAATATGTAGACGAAGTGTCAATGGTTAAACATGAACCCTCGAATAATATAGGTTCCTGACAAGTTAAATTCAGATAAATGTTAGCTATGGCCATGAAGTGGGCTTTGTTTCTTTGGAAATGGCGGAAACCGTATGAATTATTGGACAATGTGGGGTCTGGAGAACAGTTGAAAAATCAATATTTATTAATAATATATAATGACATTATATCTTATATTAAAATATTTCATTAGCAGTATTTTTGGACTTTCATTTTAGTTAGCATTTTAGTTTAGTTTTAATGATTAATGATAGCATAATTGCATTATATATTAAAATATTCATAAACAAAAATGTGTGTGGATCACACATTTGGATTTGGATTAAATCCTACCTAGATTTTATTTCATTTTTGTAGGTTTCATTAAAATGAATTATTATTAAAGGGGCCCTATTATCCCACCAGGTGAGCGTGATTAGCCATTACAAGCCGTTTCAATACTATCATGTGACTAAAATAATCATTGTGACATAGTGACATCACAAGTGGGAGTGTCCACCCAGATGTATGAAAGAGATCGGTCTACCAGTTGATATAGTCCACGGGGTAGGTTAAGAGGTTAAGTTAAAAACTTAAGAGACCAACTGTGATCAAATGCTATGCAATTGAAATTGCCTTCACTTCTGTAAGATAAGGCAATAAGTTAGATTTTTATAGAGAATATCATATATTTTACTGAAATGTGAAAAATGAAAAAGGAGCATATAAGACGCCTACCACAGGAGTAGTAGTTCATGCTGTTGCGGTAATTTGTAAAGTAGTATTGTTTGTTGGACCAGCGGTAGTAGTTGTTGGACCTACTGTGGTAGTTGTTGTGGTTGTTGAACTGAAGACAATAGAAGAAGTGTCCACAGTGAGGTTGACTGTGCCACTGTTTATTGAGTCGTTCAATGCCGTCACTGCCCTCTCTGGAGAAGGAACAGCTGCTGCATCGTTGAAGATCACCGATGCGTTCACAACGACTGATCCAGCACTAGCAAAAAGTATATTTTTCATATTTCATATTTTTCATTTTGGTGATAATGAAGTAAATAAAATAGTAACATTTTAGGGTGAACATTCATTGAAGAAAGAAAATTAAATACTTACGAAAAAGACTTCACCACAGTGCTGTTAAAACTGTCTCCAAATTGTTCTGTGAAGCCTTTGTCTAACTAATGGAAAGAATAAAATAATGAATACTTTTTTCAGTAAATTGCATGAAAATTATTGTTTTCAGTAAAACTTAAACGTTATTATAATCATCTCACCTCTTTTTCAACATTAGCAGCCAGTTTCTTAAAGGCGTCCGAATTCGGATCTGATAATTCTGCAGTAAACTCTTGCGTGAGACTAAATGTCACCTCCAATGCTGCAATGGAGGCAGTAGTAGTTGTGGGTTCTGCAGTTGTTGTTGTAGGTCCTGCAGTTGTTGTTGTAGATCCTGCAGTAGATGTTGTGGGTCCTGCAGTTGTTGTTGTAGGTCCTGCAGTTGTTGTTGTAGGTCCTGCAGTAGTAGTTGTTGGTCCTGCAGTTGTTGTTGTAGGTCCTGCAGTTGTTGTTGTAGGTCCTGCAGTAGTTGTTGTCGGTCCTGCAGTTGTTGTTGTAGGTCCTGCAGTTGTTGTTGTAGGTCCTGCAGTAGTTGTTGTGGGTCCTGTAGTTGTTGTCGGTTCTGCAGTAGTAGTGGTGGGTCCTTGAGTAGTCATTGTGGGTCCTTGAGTAGTAGTGGTCGGTACTTGAGTAGTAGTGGTGGGTCCTTGAGTAGTAGTGGTCGGTACTTGAGTAGTAGTGGTGGGTCCTTGAGTAGTAGTGGTCGGTACTTGAGTAGTAGTGGTGGGTCCTTGAGTAGTAGTGGTCGGTACTTGAGTAGTAGTGGTGGGTCCTTGAGTAGTCGTGGTCGGTACTTTAGTAGTGGTCGGTCCTTGAGTTGTAGTGGTCGGTACTAGAGTAGTAGTGGTGGGTCCTTGAGTAGTAGTGGTCGGTACTTGAGTAGTCGTGGTGGGTCCTTGAGTAGTCGTGGTGGGTCCTTGAGTAGTAGTGGTGGGTCCTTGAGTAGTCGTGGTGGGTCCTTGAGTAGTAGTGGTCGGTACTTGAGTAGTAGTGGTGGGTCCTTGAGTAGTAGTGGTCGGTACTTGAGTAGTAGTGGTGGGTCCTTGAGTTGTAGTGGTCGGTACTTGAGTAGTAGTGGTGGGTCCTTGAGTAGTAGTGGTCGGTACTTGAGTAGTCGTGGTGGGTCCTTGAGTAGTCGTGGTGGGTCCTTGAGTAGTAGTGGTGGGTCCTTGAGTAGTCGTGGTGGGTCCTTGAGTAGTCAGTGGTGGGTCCTTGAGTAGTAGTGGTCGGTACTTGAGTAGTAGTGGTGGGTCCTTGAGTAGTAGTGGTCGGTACTTGAGTAGTAGTGGTGGGTCCTTGAGTTGTAGTGGTCGGTACTTGAGTAGTAGTGGTGGGTCCTTGAGTAGTAGTGGTCGGTACTTGAGTAGTCGTGGTGGGTCCTTGAGTAGTCGTGGTGGGTACTTGAGTAGTAGTGGTGGGTCCTTGAGTAGTAGTGGTGGGTGCTTGAGTAGTAGTGGTGGGTCCTTGAGTAGTCGTGGTGGGTACTTGAGTAGTAGTGGTGGGTCCTTGAGTAGTAGTGGTCGGTACTTGAGTAGTAGTGGTGGGTCCTTGAGTAGTCGTGGTGGGTCCTTGAGTAGTCGTGGTGGGTCCTTGAGTAGTAGTGGTGGGTCCTTGAGTAGTAGTGGTGGGTCCTTGAGTAGTAGTGGTGGGTCCTTGAGTAGTAGTGGTGGGTCCTTGAGTAGTAGTGGTGGGTCCTTGAGTAGTAGTGGTCGGTACTTGAGTAGTAGTGGTGGGTCCTTGAGTAGTAGTGGTCGGTACTTGAGTAGTAGTGGTGGGTCCTTGAGTAGTAGTGGTGGGTACTTGAGTAGTAGTGGTGGGTCCTTGAGTAGTAGTGGTGGGTCCTTGAGTAGTCGTGGTGGGTCCTTGAGTAGTCGTGGTGGGTCCTTGAGTAGTAGTGGTGGGTCCTTGAGTAGTAGTGGTCGGTACTTGAGTAGTAGTGGTGGGTCCTTGAGTAGTAGTGGTCGGTACTTGAGTAGTAGTGGTGGGTCCTTGAGTAGTAGTGGTCGGTACTTGAGTAGTCGTGGTGGGTCCTTGAGTAGTCGTGGTGGGTCCTTGAGTAGTCGTGGTGGGTCCTTGAGTAGTAGTGGTCGGTACTTGAGTAGTAGTGGTGGGTCCTTGAGTAGTAGTGGTCGGTACTTGAGTAGTAGTGGTGGGTCCTTGAGTAGTAGTGGTCGGTACTTGAGTAGTAGTGGTGGGTCCTTGAGTAGTAGTGGTGGGTACTTGAGTAGTAGTGGTGGGTCCTTGAGTAGTCGTGGTGGGTGCTTGAGTAGTAGTGGTGGGTCCTTGAGTAGTCGTGGTGGGTCCTTGAGTAGTAGTGGTCGGTACTTGAGTAGTAGTGGTGGGTCCTTGAGTAGTAGTGGTCGGTACTTGAGTAGTAGTGGTGGGTCCTTGAGTTGTAGTGGTCGGTACTTGAGTAGTAGTGGTGGGTCCTTGAGTAGTAGTGGTCGGTACTTGAGTAGTCGTGGTGGGTCCTTGAGTAGTCGTGGTGGGTCCTTGAGTAGTCGTGGTGGGTACTTGAGTAGTAGTGGTGGGTCCTTGAGTAGTAGTGGTGGGTACTTGAGTAGTAGTGGTGGGTCCTTGAGTTGTAGTGGTCGGTACTAGAGTAGTAGTGGTGGGTCCTTGAGTAGTAGTGGTCGGTACTTGAGTAGTCGTGGTGGGTCCTTGAGTAGTAGTGGTGGGTCCTTGAGTAGTCGTGGTGGGTCCTTGAGTAGTAGTGGTGGGTCCTTGAGTAGTAGTGGTGGGTGCTTGAGTAGTAGTGGTGGGTCCTTGAGTAGTCGTGGTGGGTCCTTGAGTAGTAGTGGTGGGTCCTTGAGTAGTAGTGGTCGGTACTTGAGTAGTAGTGGTGGGTCCTTGAGTTGTAGTGGTCGGTACTTGAGTAGTAGTGGTGGGTCCTTGAGTAGTAGTGGTCGGTACTTGAGTAGTCGTGGTGGGTCCTTGAGTAGTAGTGGTCGGTCCTTGAGTAGTCGTGGTGGGTCCTTGAGTAGTCGTGGTGGGTCCTTGAGTAGTCGTGGTGGGTCCTTGAGTAGTAGTGGTGGGTCCTTGAGTAGTAGTGGTCGGTACTTGAGTAGTCGTGGTGGGTCCTTGAGTAGTAGTGGTCGGTACTTGAGTAGTAGTGGTCGGTACTTGAGTAGTAGTGGTGGGTCCTTGAGTAGTAGTGGTCGGTACTTGAGTAGTAGTGGTGGGTCCTTGAGTAGTAGTGGTCGGTACTTGAGTAGTCGTGGTGGGTCTGGTGTTGTGGTTTGTGTGTGGTGTGGTTGTGGTGTGTAGTCGTGGTGTGGTCGGTACTTGAGTAGTAGTGGTGGGTCCTTGAGTAGTAGTGGTGGGTCCTTGAGTAGTAGTGGTGGGTCCTTGAGTAGTCGTGGTGGGTCCTTGAGTAGTCGTGGTGGGTGCTTGAGTAGAAGTGGTGGGTCCTTGAGTAGTCGTGGTGGGTCCTTGAGTAGTAGTGGTCGGTACTTGAGTAGTAGTGGTCGGTACTTGAGTAGTAGTGGTGGGTCCTTGAGTAGTAGTGGTCGGTACTTGAGTAGTAGTGGTGGGTCCTTGAGTAGTAGTGGTCGGTACTTGAGTAGTAGTGGTGGGTCCTTGAGTAGTCGTGGTGGGTCCTTGAGTAGTCGTGGTGGGTCCTTGAGTAGTCGTGGTGGGTCCTTGAGTAGTAGTGGTGGGTACTTGAGTAGTCGTGGTGGGTCCTTGAGTAGTCGTGGTGGGTCCTTGAGTAGTCGTGGTGGGTCCTTGAGTAGTAGTGGTCGGTACTTGAGTAGTAGTGGTGGGTCCTTGAGTAGTCGTGGTGGGTCCTTGAGTAGTAGTGGTGGGTCCTTGAGTAGTAGTGGTGGGTCCTTGAGTAGTGGTGGGTCCTTGAGTAGTCGTGGTGGGTCCTTGAGTAGTAGTGGTGGGTCCTTGAGTAGTAGTGGTCGGTACTTGAGTAGTAGTGGTGGGTCCTTGAGTAGTAGTGGTCGGTACTTGAGTAGTAGTGGTGGGTCCTTGAGTAGTAGTGGTGGGTCCTTGAGTAGTAGTGGTCGGTACTTGAGTAGTAGTGGTGGGTCCTTGAGTTGTAGTGGTCGGTACTTGAGTAGTAGTGGTGGGTCCTTGAGTAGTAGTGGTCGGTACTTGAGTAGTCGTGGTGGGTCCTTGAGTAGTCGTGGTGGGTCCTTGAGTAGTCGTGGTGGGTCCTTGAGTAGTAGTGGTCGGTACTTGAGTAGTCGTGGTGGGTCCTTGAGTAGTCGTGGTGGGTCCTTGAGTAGTAGTGGTCGGTACTTGAGTAGTAGTGGTGGGTCCTTGAGTAGTCGTGGTGGGTGCTTGAGTAGTAGTGGTGGGTCCTTGAGTAGTCGTGGTGGGTCCTTGAGTAGTAGTGGTCGGTACTTGAGTAGTCGTGGTGGGTCCTTGAGTAGTCGTGGTGGGTGCTTGAGTAGTAGTGGTGGGTCCTTGAGTAGTCGTGGTGGGTCCTTGAGTAGTCGTGGTGGGTCCTTGAGTAGTCGTGGTGGGTCCTTGAGTAGTCGTGGTGGGTCCTTGAGTAGTAGTGGTCGGTACTTGAGTAGTAGTGGTGGGTCCTTGAGTAGTCGTGGTGGGTGCTTGAGTAGTAGTGGTGGGTCCTTGAGTAGTCGTGGTGGGTCCTTGAGTAGTCGTGGTGGGTCCTTGAGTAGTCGTGGTGGGTCCTTGAGTAGTCGTGGTGGGTCCTTGAGTAGTAGTGGTCGGTACTTGAGTAGTCGTGGTGGGTCCTTGAGTAGTCGTGGTGGGTCCTTGAGTAGTCGTGGTGGGTCCTTGAGTAGTAGTGGTCGGTACTTGAGTAGTCGTGGTGGGTCCTTGAGTAGTCGTGGTGGGTGCTTGAGTAGTAGTGGTGGGTCCTTGAGTAGTCGTGGTGGGTCCTTGAGTAGTCGTGGTGGGTCCTTGAGTAGTCGTGGTGGGTGCTTGAGTAGTAGTGGTGGCAACTTGATTCTTTTCCATTTGTAACGTTACTGATAACACTGGAGAAAAATGATCACAGTTTGAATTTCTAGCTATCTTTAACATCATATTTAATGTTGTTATTTTTGGCCTAACAATCAGGGTTGTCGTCCTTCAAACATGTTCCATTATTGTTAATACAATCAGTTCCATATATCACTAACATATGCGTTGCAGAATCATATGAGTTAATATTTTGTTAATTTTAGTCTTTAATTACGTTGCTGTAACAATAACTGTTGGAACTTACCCAGAACATACAGAAACGCCATCCTCCACCTGTTCATTTGCTTTGCCATTTCTCTGACATCTATAAAACAGAACAAGTAATTCGTATTTCCTTATCAATGATTCTCCCACTCTTTTTCACCACTGCTACTCTCTTTTTATAAATGTGCCCATTCATTGCCCATCTCCTAAGCCTACACATATTCATGCACAGATGAGCCAACTCGACCATGGAGATCTGCACAGTTTAATTTGGTATTCATGACACTTTGGTGGATTCTGTTTCTAATAGCCTACAATTATGTTTATAATATGTCGCTACACCATGTCGGGGCACCATAGAGATGACAGTACACTCACACCTGGTTCACGATTCTCTCAAGCCATCCTCATGTCTTTGGAGGTCATATCCATGCCTCAGATCAATTAAGGCACTAGAATTGTTTGTCCGGGACGTTTTGGCATTATTAATAGTACTTAGCATTGTTCAGCATATTGTATGTTGTTTTAGATTAGATTTTAATGCACTCAGAATGGCACGTCTGCTCTTATCCCAGCTATTATGCTGACTACCTAGCAATTATGAAACTCGTTCTATTGACCTTGTAACTATGAATGCTTGAAATCTACTCTATTCTTATCTTCAGGTACCACAGTGATATATTGCTGTCTCTCTTTCAACAAATGTACTCTTTGTAAGTCGCTTTGGATAAAAACCTCTGCCAAATGCCCTAAATGTAAAATGTATAATTTGTACCGCGGATTGCGGATGACCTCTAGCGGTTAGGACGTGCCACTACTGATTTCAATGTAAAAGCGCAATAGCTCAAAATTCGGTTATTGTGTATTTGTAATCATGTTAAATGACATGTAGGATTTCTTTTCTTTTTTTACTCTTCAGGATTTTTTTTCATTTAGCCACATATGTTGTCAACATGCAAATGAAAATGACAAGGCCTGCATCATGGGCATTGTTATAGGCCTGTGTTATTTTTGCCCCTCATATGCATCGCATTTAGCCAAACCAATCCAGCCTTATCTTTTTGTAGGCCTATGTAAACCAAAATGTTCTCTTTACAATCTGAAAGTAGTCAATGCCTACACTATAATACGAAATAAATATCCTATTAAATGTACATTACGCTGTAACTTGTCTATTGGCAGACGTCATGTTTATTTTAATAGCCACTTAAGCGATGGGGTTATCAGGAAATGGTGACCATCTAAGGACATTGACAGTACCGCTGTTGCTTCCTTTTCACCTGACTTTCCATATTTAAATATTCATCCTTTCATAAAGTCAAGTCAAAATCAATGTGTTTTATTGTCACATGTACATCACAACGTAGGGCCATTCTGAAGAGTGAAACTATTGTGACATGGCAGGCGACAGTAGTAGGAAGTAAGCAAAAAGTATGTGAACCCCTTGAGCAGTTTCGAGTTTCCATGATTTTCAGCCCATCAGTCTGGGGAAAGCTATAAGACCATCTCCAAAAGATTCCAGCTCCATCCATCCACTGTAAGACAAATCATTTACAAATGGAGGGCATTCAACATGACCGCAACTCTGCCTAGAAGTGGACGCCCATCAAAACTATCACCAAGAAGCACCAGAAAAATAATAAATCAGGTAAAGGCCAACCCACACATCACCTCTAGAGAGTTGCAGACCTCTCTGGCAGCATCTGGGGTAAATGTACATGTGTCTACAATCAGACGAAAATGTAATAGACATGACATTCATGGGAGGGTTGCTAGAAAGAAGCCTCTGCTCTCAAGAAAGAACAAAGCTGCCCGTTTCAACTTTGCCAGAGAACACTTGGACAAACCAGAGGCCTTCTGGAAGTCCATTCTCTGGACAGATGAGTCCAAGATAGAATTATTTGGTCACAATCAAAACTACCATGTTTGGAGAAAAGCCAACACTGCATACCAAGAAAATAACCTCCTCCCAACAGTGAAGCATGGTGGTGGAAATGTGAAGGCCTGGGACAGCTTTTCTGCCTCCGGACCTGGACGGCTCCATATTATCCAGGGAAACATGAATATCAACAAATTCTTGATCAGAATCTCCTGCCATCAGTCAGGGAGTTGAAGCTGGGCCGAAAATGGGTTCTGCAACAAGACAACGACCCAAAGCATACCAGCAATAGTACCAAGGAATGGCTTAAAAGAAAGAGGATTCGTACTCTGTATTGGCCTAGTCAGGACCATCCTATAGAAATGTTGTGGCTAGACCTGAAGCGGGCGGTACATGCCAGATGTCCCTCCAACCGCTCTCAACTGGCTGAGTTCTGCAAGGAGGAGTGGGCAAAAATCCCCAACAGCAGATGCGAGAGACTGGTCAGTGGTTACAGAAGACGTTTGGTTGAAGTAATGGCTGCAAAAGGAGGTGCCACAAGCTACTAACTAAAAGGGTTCACATACTTTTGCACACGTCACATTTTCAGTTTTTGTGAGATAAACCACTTTTGTTGAATAAATAATGAAAATACTTTTTTTTTGTCCGTTATTTGGAAAGTATGCTTTACAAATTGCTGTTTGGATATATAATTAATCAGGTTATTTTAAATTCTTTACAAAAACAATGACTATGTCTGGAGGTTTCACAAACTTTCAAGCAGCACTGTATAATGCACTGAAAAAAAATATATATACACAGACACAGACACACACTGAGAACAACGCAATATACATAAGAACAATAACACAATAAAGACATCTTGTTATATAAAAAATATAATATATATATATAATTATATTTCTAATATTTAAGATTAAGGCCTATATATTTAAAATGCGCCTAATATGGGCCCAACGTCCTACTGAATAATGCTGACCTGTGGCCCCTCGCCATAAGAAGAATAAGTCTGTCAGCATTAGGCTCTTGTTGCAGTCGCTGCACAGCTAATAACTTATTTCGACCATTATTTAATTTTCCAACAAATAAGTATCCAGATAAAAGAATATTTTTTTGTCATGCTTACCAAAAGTTGCAGAATAAGAGAAGGTTACTTATTGCAAGTATTAGGCTACTGAATATAGTTCAGTGTCTCCAATAGCCAACCGAATATTCCTCTGGCGAGCGTCCCAGTTGTTACCCTTAATGGGACTGTGACTGCTGAATGCTTCATAGATGCTGAAGTTGCTCGACCTGTTCCTCCATCGTCATATTGCGTGGAAGAAAACAATGTTGTTCAGCATTCATGCAGGCCTCAAGGCTGTGACATCTGACAGATATTCACTGTTTAAAAAAAAAAAGAGTTGGCTATTTGAGGTATTTGGGCACGTACATTTTTCACATGTGACATATAAGTAGTGTATAGAAGCCTGGAATCGGGGGAAATGTTTCAAGAGGAGACTCTTCCTGGCAGAGCTTGGGGAAGCTTTAGTGAGTCCTCTAGTTCAACGGCGCCAGCAGCACCTTCCCCGCACACCAGCCTCTGCCAGTCTGGTGAGGAGTCTGCAAGGCCCAGCCGCTCCCCCCCCCCAACAAGGACAAGAGATGCAAGCTCTGTGCCCCTAGAGACAATAAAACAAGCCTTACATGCTACATATGTGATCGTTTGCAAGGCACACTCCGACCTGTTTGTACAATGCTCTCCTGTACGTGAACACACACACACACACACACACTCGCAAAACAGTTCACAAAGTTTAAAAGTACCCTCTATCGACCAGTTTCTATACTCATTAATCTAATGGGAATGTACATTTGTAGCCCACACAACCCTCTCTCTTTCTTGAAAAATGACGATCATAGGCTTAACAATATTATATCTTCAATAAATAGGGCATCGCCTGATTTTTGCAAGAGGTGGGCCCCTATAAACTGTTCAAAATAGTTTTTTATGTTCATGTAAGGAATCTCACTTGTCCCAGTTAAGGCCTACCACTAAAACATATTTAAAGGAGCATACAGTGAAGTGTTATATGATGTTATATGATGTAATATGATTGAGGGGCTCCATTCAGACAGATCAGGGGTGGATAACAACATAATGGGGTCTTCATGAAGCACAACTTTACAGAAATGCCACATAAACAGCACATTTGTGTGTGTGTGTGTGTGTGTGTGTGTGTGTGTGTGTGTGTGTGTGTGTGTGTGTGTGTGTGTGTGTGTGTGTGTGTGTGTGTGTGTGTTGGGGGGCGGGCTTAGACAGAGCTTCTAATGCTATTGTTTTGCACTTGCTTTTTGGATTTCTCCCTACAGAGTTGAAGGGCCCATATTGCATGGAGTACTCAGCCCCTCTAAAGTTCTATAGATAAACTGAGGGGATAAACACTCACTTAAAAGGTATCATGATGGTTTCTTTCTTGTGACATCTTCAAAGTGAATGTTTAGGCAATTCCTTCAGTTTTTCAGTAGGACTTTTGGGGCTCTGTCATTGACATGAATGACTTAAGCTGTAAACAATGTCTCAAACTAGTGGTTAACATGAATAACTGCTGTGAATATACAAAGAATAGACACTGAAAATGTATTCCAAAATTAACATTTATTGTAAAAAGAGAGAAAACAGAGACCAAATGCACAGAACATCAGAACATGAATTAAACTCTGTCTGTCTGTGTGTGTGTGTGTGTGTGTGTGTGTGTGTGTGTGTGTGTGTGTGAGGGGGGGGGGCCCTGAGCTCATGGGAAGTCATCCTGCGTGTTTATATGAGCACCCACGCCGCTCTATTTCACGCCGCGGTTATATGACGGAAGATCAGTCGTGTGTGTTAGTTAGTTCTCCTGAGTTATAATAAAGTAATCAGTTTATAATGTGGTGTACGTGTACCTTTTGACTTTTTATGACAATCACCTCGGTACATAAAGACAAATATTGTTCCATCATGATGTGTTCGATAAAATTTGGTGATGATGAATGATTTTTGTGTTAATGTAACAGCAGTTAAAACAAGACCGGTCACATTTGACTGGGAACACCAAAGTAAGGGGGGAGAAACGAGCACAATGGGAGGGTTAAGACGTCGTACGGGCCATCCAGTTCACGTCGGGTGAAACTCAGAAGTTAGAGAACAGACGGGGTGTCACTGAGGCATTTAGAACCGCAGGCAGCTTTCTCCTGTAGCACTCACAGTCCGCCTGCAGCCGACAGGCGCCGCACGGAGCTCAGCCTCATACCCCCGCCCAGAGCACGGCCAAATACAACGACCTGCAGCAGAACAGCGACGGTGCAGGGTTGTTCAGTTGTGAATATAGGCTTTCATTGAAAAATACAAATGTTAATGATCGTGAAACTTTGATTGTTTGATCACCACAAATCAAATGTAATTGATTAACGGTGCTAAATATAAAATTGATTAATTAATTCTCATTACTGACCCCTTTGGCCGGTGAGTGAACTGCAGCCTGCGCTGAACCTTGTGTGGTAAGTTATCATTATTTCAATCACAATAATTTCTGAGACACTGGACTAACTTGAGATGAATTAGTTCTAGACTACTGAGTCTCACACTAATAGCCTACTCATTTGGTCGGCTCATTCATTACGATATACTATCATGTTTAGCCATGGTAGATTCTGGTAGTCTGGTAGATTTATAACATTGACAATATTGAGATGACTCAACTGCTCTG
>PIJE02004088.1:17053-29670 GCA_002895965.2 Coryphaenoides rupestris
CACACACACACACACACACACACACACACACACACACACACACACACACACACACACACCAGGGAGGGGGACAAGGAGAGGTGGGACAGGTGGTCAGGTTCAAGGTTGGAGAACAAGGTGACGTGAATCTCCAACACTAGCTCAGCTCTCTCTGTGTGTGTGTGTGTGTGTGTGTGTGTGTGTGCATGCATGTATATGTTTACTTATCCTTACAGTCTCATCTGTAATATAGTATATAATATAAATACTACTAAAAACACCGTTATAATTGCTGTTATAATAACAAATGGAAAATCTAAATACAAATGGAAAAATGTGTATTTTGATTTCTTTTGACTTGGTGCGTATCGAATCCGGTATCGCAACGAGCCGTGAGTTGTGTGAACTGTCTCACGATTACGCGTTGTATTCATGACGTGTGTGTGTTTTCATGTGAGCCCAGTAAGGCCTGCTCTGCTATACCTACTTCCTGTGAAAGGCGTGTTTGCACGGGCAGATTCCCAGCTCATCCTTCTGCTTAAACTCCTCCAAGCACACCGCACATATCTGTGGATCAGGACAGTGTGTTGCAGTACGTTGCTCGACCGTCATTCGTTTTGTCTACAGCGATGCGCGTGCACATTTCTACGTCATTATACTTTGAAAAATAAGAATAATAAAAAAAAAAGTAATACATTTAACACAAAAGTAATACATAAAAAACTATAAATAAAGTAAAACAACAAAGATTCTTGTGACTGTTGCCTGCCATGGCACAAGAATGTTCAGAACATCCCTGTGTTATGAAGAACATGTGACTATAAAACACACAAAATCTAAATCGGCTGATACAGAGACAGGCGCAGTCAAAACATATATCGGCTCATAAGATCAGCTGCTGGTAACAGGTCTTTCCGGAGTGACGTGTGTGTGAAAGCAATGCTGTATTGCAAAGTGTTGCTGGGCTACATTCCAAATTGTATCATAATCACAACCGCGTGCTCGCCTATGTCTACTGTCTCTTCTGCCCGGGTGCAGCTGAAATATCGCTGGGTGAAAAGACACGCTGGCGTCCAACAAAGGGTCACAGCCTCCATTGCCTTCAATGCAATTTGTGCTGACAAGAGATGCATTGAGGCTGTGTTGTTGTGGCGCTGTAGCAGACACCGTACTTAATTAGGTGTACGATTAAAACACATGAGCTCGTGTTCACTTAAGTTTCAGAAACACTTTGGCCAACTTCAGTCTCTTGATTTGAGATTGTCTATGCTTTGTGGATGGGGGGGAGGGGGGGATACCAGTGGTCTGTATTACATTTACATTTAGGACAACGTTTTTATCCAGAGCGATTTACACTAATATGCTTTTCACACTACACTTAGCCCCGGGGTTAAGCAGCGTTTCACACTTGCATTTTTGAAAGTAGGTTAGCACCGCTTTTAACCCTGGGTTAACTAACCCTGCTACAAAGCAGGGTTAGCACCGCAATTGCGGGGCCAAGAACACTAGTGTGTCCATCCACTAGTGTCCATCCAATCACAGACCGCAAACTCACCTCATTTACATATTAATTGCACGCGCATCTGTGAAGGCGATCTTGAAATTAAAATTTTAATTAATTAATTTCTCTGTACTTAAAATAAAGTCGAAAACCTCCTCATATACTCTTCTCTTCTCTAGTTTAATTTGTATTCTCTCGTCGCTCTCTCGCTCTTTTGTGTGTGTGTTTAATTACTATATTAACCCAGGGTTATTATAACCCAGGGTTAACGTTAACCCAGGGTTAACTTATTCAAGTGTGAAAAGCCTATAAGTACATTTGTCGAAAGAGAGACAGCAATATATTGCTGTGGTGCATAAAGATGAGAATAGAACAGCTTTCAAGGTTTCAAGCATTCATAGTTGCAAGGCTAATTGAACAAGTTTCATAATTGCTAGGTAGCCAGCATAATAGCTGGGATAAGAGCGGAAGTACCATGTTGAGTGCTATACCGACATCTAAGAACATACAAGATGCTAAACAATGCTAAGTACTATTACTTAGTGCCAAGATGGGGTACGGAGAGGGAAGGCTATTCCAAATCTGGTTGGGTAGGTGAGTCCATGTGAACTGCGAACAAGTGGGTATTACTGTGTAATATGTAAGATGAATAACAACCATGATGCGAATATGACTGAGGAGAATCATATTCTTACCCCGTATGTCGACTTACCTCATGTAAATTTAGCTCTTTGACTTTTTCCTTCTGTATAACCTGGGTAGAGAGAGAAGACATGACAACAATCCAAGATTTAAGTAGATCTAAATCTAGGTTTCATAATAATGTCCACAGGGGAATTAGATAGAATGTAAGATTTCTGTCACACGCCCACACACACACACGTGTTGAAAGCCAGGAATGGTTGCCCTAAAAGAGAACCTGATTTGCATACACCGGACAAAAATGTGCACCTTTTTGAATGGGACAAAAGCTGTAAAAATACATTCCAAATAGTTTGTGACCCAGTAAAAGGCTTCACAGAGAGCGGTTCTTTTTTTGCCTCTCAAAATAGTCATGAAAAGACCAACTGATCGCATTTTTATTTGTATAGTCCTTAATCACAAGACAGTCCCAAAGGGCTTTACAGGCCAAAAGTGATTATGAGACCCCCCTAGCCCTATAGCCCCCATAAGGGTAAGAAACGACTCCCTTAATTAACAAGGAAGAAATCAGGAGGAGGAACTCAGAGTGGGGGATCCCTCCTTCCAGGGATGATTCGGAGTGCAATGGGTGTCATACAGGCATTCAAAAACAGGGGTAACAAAACATGACACTACCATGGATTTTAGTATATTTTTTGCCTTTCCAGTAACCTTTCCTGTTTGTGCATGTGTGTGTGCACTCAGTGTCTGTGTGTCTGTGTGTGTGTGTGTGTGTGTGTGTGTGTGTGTGTGTGTGTGTGTCTTACCTGTTTGTACGCATACAACTCTTTGTGGGCCTGGTGTCGTAATCTAGAAAGAAATAAAAGGGGACACAAATCTCCTGGATTAGAAAGTGATTAATTGATTAAAAAGTAAACAATAGACAACTATATAACCAATATATCCTGAAAGAGGGAATAGAAAATAAGGCCGAATATGGCCTCCTTACACTGCACTCTTTCTGCCAGTGTTTTGAACGTACAGCACTTTATTATTGTGTACATGATTCACATTGACCACTGTTAATTTAACCTTGGCTAATAATCTAACGCTTCTATCATTCAAGTTTGTTATTTTGCTCAACTTTTTTTGTACAGGAAAGACATATTTGTAAATAATTTGCATTTGGTTAAGTTGGGCATATGGGATCTGCTAGGTCAGGAATTGCCCAGTTCAGTATTTCAAGGAAAAATATATTTTTTGCTGTTAATGCATTTGTGATACAATATATATATTGTATATTAAATTAGCCATTATATTATATCCAAAAATATGAAATGAAGAACTGAATGAATGAAGAAAACTACTCTTGCAAGTTGTCACCCAGATTTTCAGATTTGCCCACCAATAACTAAGGAAACTATACAATACTACATTGATAAAAACATGTTTTTGATTATTAAAATATGGGCTATGGTATTCATTGACACTACATAGGTTTCGTAGAGTAAATTATGCTTTGGGTACATCCAAAATACAAACTTATTTTCCCTTAACTTACTTATCCCCTCATAAACTGTAAATCCTTGTCGGAGTAACACGAGTGACCTTTTGTTCTTCAACGAATAGAAGCAACCGTTTTAAACTTTGTCATTGAATTTAGGTTTCAAGAGGTTTTAGACGTTTTTCTCGTGTCAATAAGAACAGACACATTGCAGCAGTGAACGTGGACCCAGGATATAATAATGAACATCAGGGTACTGACACGGGGTTGCCCACCATCGCCAAAGTAAACTGTTTAACAATAAAGGGGAAGCCTGGATACCCGACATATTTAATTAACATCCTTCCACGGTGCTTTCAGCATGTTGTTTTTTTTGCGTTGTAAAGGAAACATCGGGTGGATAGTTGTATGTGACCGTTGTTGTCAATGTTGGATTTGTGGCGCATTGATTCGTAACTATTTAAAATAATCGTTATTGACCAATCAGAATGAAGTATGCAACAATGCTGTGGTATAAATAAGAATACAAACTTACCATTCATGGGAAAAGTACTGAGATAAATTAATACACACAATTAGACATCAAGTTTAGGTCATATTGTGACCTTAACAGGCTTGCAAAACTGAAAATCTATGAGGCACCCGTATGCAAAAATGTACACGTATGACATTTAACAAACTAACAATAACAACAACAACCACAGCACACAACCACAGTAAACAGGAGAGAGAATGGAAGAGTCCGGACACAGAGTGAGGAAATAGAGGGTGTACATCTTGGGAGCAGGGAGGGTCTTAAGGGGGGAGTACAGTGTGGACAGTGTGAGCAGGAGAGATAAGAGATTCATATAGTTGTATGACATTTACCTCCACAACAAGTAAGCTTAACCTCTCGCTGCAGTGTGAGAGGAATCTGCAAATCAGGCAGCACACACTAGCAGAGATGCTGACATTCTGAAAGAGACGCAGCATGTTGTAAGGGTGCACACGCTCCCATGGGAGTCAACGGGTGAGACAACGGGTGAGAGATCATGATTCCATTTGTTCCATTTGATTTGTTTGGTGTTGGAGGCTGGGGGGGGGTATTAAAACAGAACCGCTGTGCCTGCCTCTGACTATTGTATACATAATATGCAAATAATTAATGAATAATGAATTAAAAACTAGTTAATTATTACTACAAATAATTACATCTTTCAACCTGGACCCCTGTTTTTCCTAACTTACTGAGTGTCTAAATGACTAATGCGCTCAACAGTCACACACACATGACAGGACGACCTATTTCAACATTCTGTTGTGACGAAACCATAGACCCCAGATAAATATAACATGCAAAGATATGGCGCAATAACAAATACCAGCATAGTATGAGTTGAGATCGAAACTCACATTCAAAGAGTAACATTCCCAGCACACCCGGACGCTCAAACACATTCCCAGAAAGCGCGCTATCGTCCGTTCTAAAAAGGAGACGGGAAGCCTACGTGGGGGCGAACCTTAGGGCAAACGGTCTGGATGGGAGCCGCGTGAGTCACCGTGAAACAAAGTGATGATGCGACTGGAGATAGATACGGGTAGTTAGAGCGAAACCATACTATACCGGAACAGATGAGGAGGAGAGGGCTTTTGTTATTTGGGCTATTGCTAAGGTTGAAGCAGCCAACGGCCACCGACGGCTATTCTGGTTGTTAAGGCAGGCCATTGCCCTCTCATGCCTGAGGCGTCCAAGAGACGGCTCCTTGGTCCAATTCAGACTGTAACGTCGGTTGAAATTCGAGTAAATATTATTCCAAAAAAAATATTAATCGATACTGGACACACCTTACCCCAAACAAGTAAAAGGAGGCCACCGGACTCCCATAACTCAAACAGCACCCACAACAAAAAAAAACTAAAACCCAGACAACTACACGAAAAGCGTACTAAGTAACAGAAAGAAAGCGGAAAACAACCGAACCACCAATAGATAAACCTAACTGGAGGGGTGCTGTTGTAGCGAGGATCTAAATTAATTGCGGTGATTGGGCTTAAGGAATGGTTTGTGTGAGTGCGGCTGGGAGCGCTCGAAGGAGCTCACACACGAAGTAGGAGATGGGTGAGGGTAAGAGGGAGGGTCCTCACTCGAGGTCTCCTCATAGGAGGATTTTTTTGACGTCCTTGTTTATTTCTAGGGGTCGTTTCTTGGTCCGCTTAGGGGGTGGCTGTTGGGCGTAGGGGGGTGTATAAAATCAATCCACGTGTTTGGCCATTAAACAGTCTTGGCCTCGTAAACGCCCGTTTAGACGGTTGAATTGAAATGAATTGAAGTGGGGGCGGAGGAATCTGTCCCAGCTAAATACCATAAAACCAAGCTAGAACCTCCCTAGCTGGGGGCTACTACATGATTAATTAAACACGACGTGAAAGATGCATAGAAAAGACGGATAGTTGGGGGTGTGGACAATGTCCTTCGCATGAACTAGATAACTTACAAAGGTTGCGGCCCGCCACGATACGTAACAGCCCTGGAAGAACCCTAACCCTAACCCTAAAGAGCGTAACCAGAACAATACAAAGCAAAGCAAAGAAAAAGAAAAAAGAAAATAAAAAAAAAAAAAAAAAAAAAAAAAAAAAAGAAAAAAAAAAAAAAAAAAAAAAAAAAAAAAAAAAAAAAAAAAAAAAAAAAAAAAAAAAAAAAAAAAAAAAAAAAAAAAAACTCAACCCTAACTTAAACTTAAACTTAAACTTAAACTTAAACTTAAACCCTAACCCTAACCCTAACAGCAAAAAAAAAGAAAAAGCCGATGCCGGCCGCGCACCGCCGTGCTGTGGGTGTCGACAACTCCCCCCAAAAAATAACTCTCGCACGCACACCCGCTTGCTCTACAGTATCTGGATGCCAGGTTAATGCTGGTAAAGTTGTGGTAAATAGGTTTATATTTTTGATGTTATGAAACTGCTTTGAGTGTGCCAAGGAGCTGAAAAATAATACAGATTTGTACTGTAGCGTGTAATGTCATTTATTTTTTGTTCAAATATGATAAAATATAAGATTATATAGAGAAAAAATATATATGGGTAGGAATAAAATATTCAGCAAAAAAATTGGCGCTTATATTATAACAGTGTCATAAATCGTAATGTTTATTGTTCTCGTTTTTACATCGTCAAGCCAGTAACTCTAGTGCAGTGGCGTCTCCTAAAGTGACATTTCAGTGGCTTGAACCGAGTAACTCGGTTCATAAGGCTGTCATGCATTTTTAATATGGAACGCGGTTCCAGAGGCATACCATTATGCTGTGACTGACACCACATCTGTTGTTGGAATACAGAGCTTGCCAAAAAAAATCTTAATTGCATTAACTATATGAAATGCCTCTTGGCGTATCCCTAGATATGCCACAAATATCACTTTGCGAAATTTGCATGAGCCTACAACCACTCAAGTTTATTTATCGAAAATATTTTGACAGGTTTAAAATAAAATTGGTATGAGTGCACAAACAAATATAAAACAATATGTATTAAGTTAGGACCTATGCAAGCTGTTCAAAATGATTTAGTGTGCCCAGTGTGAATGCTGAATATTTGCATGGATGGCTGAGTGTACAAGACAATTCAATGTGAATTAAAATGCCCCGAATTAATGAAGGCTGGTCATAGTCATCCACTTCTGCACACATTTAATTGACACAATAATTTACACAAAATAACAGTATGTACCTTTGGCCCAACACGCCCCAAACATCAATGTGACACGATGACACAAAAGCGAAACGTCTCCAGAGTCTAAGCGATGGGCGTGGCGTGAACGCAGTGTTTCTGGAGCTTACCTTATCAGGTAGCAGCAGAAGAGCAGGCTGAGGATGAAGACGAAGATGGCCGTCCCAAACACAACAATGTAAATATTGAGAGGAAGGTTCTGGAACCCTATGTTTGGCATCCTGAAAGTGTGGTGCTTGAAATCGGTGTTCATGGATAGTCTGTATGGCGGGAGAGAGAGAGAGAGAGAGAGAGGGTGAGAGAGGCAGAGGATGAGGGAGAGAGACGAGGAGGGGAAGAAATGATTTGTTTGAATGGCAAACAAATTGCTAAAAGAACAACTTTGATTTCACACAAAATAATCCCACGGGAGATGACAAAGGAAACGTTTCACAGGGATATCATTTAGCCTACCTTTTAGGCAAGCGATTAAGCCCACCAAGAATGATCCAGAAAATAAACGAAAAGCACCCCGAAAACAATAACTAAACAGTAATCGGTTGATGGTAACTAAATAGTAACCGGTTAAATCGTTAAAATGCCCAAATCTGCCCAAACTTGTTTTAACCCGACGCATCCAGCAGCCACACACCACCAAACAAAAAAACTTTTGACGGGAATGATCTGGGATGAAAATGGGATGGAAAAACATGCACTCTCTTTGAAGCGGAGAGTTCAGTTCAGCTTACTGGGATGAATGGTTTGTATTTGAGGGGCTTGAAACATTGCTGATGGACATGAAGACTCAATGAAGGGGACTGATGGACTGAACTGGGGGTCAGGTGACTTAAAATGAACTTGGCGTTTAAAGTGACCAAATATACTTGCCCATGCACAAAGTTAACAGATCTCACACACCCAGACACACCAAATCCATGGTGTCTGTGTGTTGTAACCCATGGGGACTTTGAAATGGGTGGGTTTCTGTATAGGAGGCCCCCCCCCCCCCACCTGCAACACATATCTCCTTTAATTGAGAGTTATTCACTTAATGTAAGATAAGATAAGATGGAACTTTATTCAACCCGAAGGAAATTCTTTTGCCAGAGGTTGCTCAAAAATACCAACAACATAAGAATAAAAACAATAGAATAATAAATGTACAGTGAATAAGCCTAAAAGAAAAATATAGGTAAGATATTTAGTAAACAAAACAAGTTGGCAATGGTATTGAGAAGTAGTAATGAGAAGTAGTATTGCACATGATATGAGGAATATTGCACATGATGTGTAGGTAAGTATGTGAGTGGGGGGGTGGGGGCAGGGGGGGGGGGGGGGGGGGGGGGGCGGCAGTAGCTCAGGAGGTATAAGAGCGGTTGTCTGGCAACTGGAAGGTTGCTGGTTCGATCCCCGGGGCTCCGCCTAGCTAAGTGTCGAGGTGTCCCTGAGCAAGACGCCACCTAACTGCTCCCTAACTGCTAACACAAACACACACCCCCCCCTCCCCCCCGGCCCCCCCCCCGGCCTCCCGCCCCCTAGCTAAGCGCCCTGAGCAAGACTAACCCTAACTGCTCCTGACGTGTTGGTTGTTACCTTGCATGGTTGACACCGCCGTCGGTGTATGAATGGGTGAATGAACTTTCAAAAATGGTTGAGCCAACCACGCGTAGACTAAAACCATAGACTTCTAAGGAAACCATTTAACTCAGAGCACGGCTGATTCCTGTCTTGAGGAAAGCACTCAGTATCGGTTAGGTTCACCGTGATGTTCAAATGTTCGTTCAAAAGCCATCGTCTATGACACCCTGAGAATGTGACCAGATATGGAATGCCCAGGCTGTCATGAACACTAGTTCAGTGTTTATAGGTAGGACGACACAGTAGACCACTAGACCCTGCGGCTCGACATGTCACCGACAAGGAAGTAAACATTGCCAAAGCGAGTGGTAAATAAAAAGTATATTTATAAAGAACTAAATATATACAGTAAAAGTAAAAAATACAAAAAAATATAAAAAATACAAAAAATAAAAAATATAAAAAAAAAATAAAAAAAAAAAAAAAGAAAAAAAAGGAAAAAGAAAAAAAAAAGAAAAAAAAAAAGAAAAAGAAAAAAAAAAAAAAAAAAAAAAAAAAAAAAAAAAAAAAAAAAAAACAAAAAAAAACAAAAAAAAACTCAACCCTAACTTAAACTTCAAGAGAGTTGTTGGCAGTGTGTGTGTGTGAGTGGTAGAGAAAGAAAAGGAAAAGGGCGGGCGCGAACAACAATATGAAGTGAGGATAGTCAAAATAAAGAATAGTATAGGGAGTAAATATCGAATACTGGAGACAAAACACACACAGCCCAAAAAGATAAGAACCATAGACCCACACAAAACTGCGGCTCGACATGTCACACAATGGAACCATCTTTTGCAATCTCACACTACGAGGACAAAGGTCGACACTCTTTCTCCAGTTTTAAGAAAACGGCAGACCGCTCTCTTATACACATGAACACAGCAGGCTCGCACACACACACACACACACACACACACACACACACACACACACACATTTACATTTAGGGCATTTGGCGCTTTTGATGCTTTTATCCAAAGCGACTTACAATAAGTACATTTGTCGAAAGAGAAACAGCAATATATCGCTGTGGTACATAAAGATAAGGTTTCAAGCATTCATACACACACACACACACACACAGACACACACACACACTGATCCGACCACCATTCCCGAGGAACAAATATCAATATCAACTAACTAAATCGCTGTTATCACTGTGGTGATTAATGTGGTTTCCTGAAGCTGCATATGACTACAGCGACACATTAAAATCCTTGGAGTCCGTTCCGCCCGTGTGGGTGCGCAACGTAACGGATGTCTCTTCATCCGTGTGCGAGCTGCCAACTTGTACCTCTTTGTCAGGCACATGATTCGCATTCTCAGTCGAGGCGAGTCTGCTGAACGACGAATTACCGAGAGTGTTAGCAGTCTATAGCAGGGGTTCTCAAACTTGTTGTGGCCAGAGACCCCTTACAGGGGCGACAGTTTTCCAAGGACCCCCTCATAAAATTGTACTCTTAGATGCCATTGGAGCTATTTGTATTCTAAAACGTTTCAACCTAAATACTTCAGACCTGTTTCATAATAATAAACAGATGGATTTACACTAATTTCCCAATTAAGGCAAATTTCTATTCCATTATTTTATTATCGTTTAGTCTATTTTGTTAAATATGTCATGAGTAATATAGTGGTCTGTCAATTGTATTTGGTATTGGAAAATAAATTTACAGAGTGCTAATAGATATTTTGCTTTTGATATGACTACAGCTGTGCCTTGAGGTTCTGCCTTGCCCTTTGGTGTGCCGTGGGCACAAAAAGTTTGAAAACCACTGCTTTAAAGGAACCCAAAAGCCACAATTGTTTCAAGCACATGAACACAACTGATTCATTCAAAAAATTCTGCAACATTGGGTATCAGTATCACTTCTATTCTTCTATTCACCATCTACCATCAGCTACATAAGTGTATAACTAAGAGTGGCTTATAAATCGCATATCACTTCAGTCTAGAAACTTCACGTTACGTCTTTTAATTATTGTTCGATTAAAATACGAAGAAGAAGGAAAATGGTGCACCTTGGATTACAGTCGTTACAGTCGAGCATATCAAGTTGTTGCCATAATCTAAACCAAAGAGACGACAGAAAGATGGTAGAACTGCAGCTGTGGGCAAAGTTATCGCGGAGCTAACGCGGAAATCCAGCTTCTTGAAATAGGGCCCTGGCTAGACATCTCCACCATTCATACATTTTCCATAATTTTCCTCAACGCACACAAAAAGGCCTGTACCTTTTTGTTCATACCATGCGGTGAGCCTGTGTGTAACTAAATAATACAGGCTAAAACCCATATATTGTTACCAAATATCAAACATCAATGTGCTGATCATCAATGCCCCTTAGTTGGTTTTTGAATGCACTCAACTGCACCAATGTACTATTACATTAGTATTGTACTGTTGAAGCCTGTAATATCAGCAGAGTAATACAATTTGCATCATGTTACTACCACTTATATACTTTTAAACAGACGGTAATTTTATTCAAATTGCATTTGATTGACGTGTCACACGTGATGCGTCACAATCATATCAGAGATTCTGTTGGCCCAAATCTAACATGGGTGGGAGTAATGGACACAATATGCTTGTTTTATTGGCGCAAATGGTCCCCGTCTGTAGATATGCACTTTTTAATGATGTATTAGGGCTGCACGACTACTGATTTTTTCAAGTCGACCATTCTATCAATGAAGTCGAAAAAAAGTCGACTTGTCATCGATGATGTCATCACACACCTCACATTCATCAGCCACGCATTTGCCCCAAAACGCACGATCCGACCCACATCTTCTTTGTTTCAACCCGAACCGAACCCGGAAAAAAATGACGACTAAATACCACCCATAAATCACTTTCACCCGCGGGTTTAATCTTTCACAAGCACTTTCACACACTTGATGCGCAAGTCTGTGTTTGGCAGGAGTCGACTTGTGGTCATTACGCCGACTAGTCTATGCAACCCCTATGATTCAGCACCATTTTATAATTTATAGCATTATTTCGCGGACCCCCTGGCTATGGGTTGCAGACCCCCAGGGGTCTGGGGACCCCACTTTGAGAACCGCTGGTCTATAAGGAGGTTTGTTGTTGATAATCTTCATAATAGTTGGCATGCAGTATGGAATGCAGCTCTCGGCATCCTCTGTGAACCTGATGAGCGAGTTCATGCACATAGTTATCACTTTACTGGCAACATTTACAAAGGCACTAGACCTATGTGCAAAATGTACAAGCGAGGTCCACATTCCAAACGAAAACAATGTGCATACTGTGCGTTTAAAATGACCCATGACTGCACTCCATGACTCACACAAGTCTACCTGCAATACATTGAGACAGGTGTGAAATGTTCAACTTTTAATTGAATGGTAAATGGATTGCGTTTATATTTTTATAAATGCAATCCGGCGGTGTCAACCATGCAAGGTAACAACCAACACGTCAGCAGCAGTTAGGGTTAGGTGGTGTCTTGCTCAGGGACACCTCCACACTTAACTAGGCAGAGCCCCGGGATGGAACCATCAACCTACCGATTGCAAGACTACCGCTCTACTTCCTGAACTACTGCTGAGACATTTTTTATAATCGTTTTAACACTAATGATTTTAGCAGGGAACTGCATAGAAATGCTTGCCCAGGACAGAATGTGATAGGGACAAGGTTTTTAAACACTTCAGGGGTGTGGAGGAGAGCAAAAG
>PIJE02004089.1:0-21756 GCA_002895965.2 Coryphaenoides rupestris
GTGTGTGTGTGTGTGTGTGTGTGTGTGTGTGTGTGTGTGTGTGTTATAGTTTGTAATTTCCAATGAAGCAGCAAGTGGAGTGCATCTGTAGACGCTAGTGTTTAGTGTTTACAGCGGGAAGGGACTCACACACGCACACACACACACACACACACACACACACACACACACACACACACAGAGGATAATACATTCAGCATTTTGCGTATTGATCAAAGAACCTGTGTGCAATTACAAAAAGATGTCGTGGAGAAATCTCAAAATAGATAGTGAGCAGACTGCAGTCTGAGATGGGGTGTGTCGTGTGTTTGTGTGTGTGTGTGTGTGTGTGTGTGTGTGTGTGTGTGTGTGTGTTTGTGTGTGTGTTGACAGATGAAGTCATTCAGACATGAAGAATTGGCCCGCCCTCCCGCTAACATCATATCTTCTAATCTCCTAATATTTCTCTAATTTCTCTCTTCTTAAAGGATAAAGATTCTGGATTTTTCATCGTAGACCTAATTTCTCCATAATTTTGGGTCTAGCAGTCAACATATTTTGAAGTTCGTCCGGTATTGTGCCAACCGGATCAAGCGAACGTGTAATTCTCTGTCGGGATCGTTTCCATAATGTTATCCACCACTTATATTAATAACAATCTGAGCTGGTCAGCAGTAAAACATGCACTTTCGTGGACATACATTAACCTGGCAGTATTGGCCCAAAGGGTTACATTGCAGATGTTTCCTGCTCAATAATGGACAAAATTCAAAAAACGGTTATCCGCCTTCGTCAGTTAGACCCAACATGAAGCATTTACATTTACATTTACATTTTGGGGATTTGGCAGACGCTTTCATCCAAAGTGACTTACAAAGAGTACATTTGTTCAAGCACTCATTCGTGTTTCCGGTGAATTGCTGATGGAAACCAACCCGATTCCAGCTGCCGGTTCCATTTTCCTCCTGAAACCATTTTCTTGTTGTTCTCTCTTCCTGAAGTCCTTCTGCCCTGAATGGCCATTAACATTAGCGGGTTTGAAACCAATGAGATTGGCAGTGAGCCAATTATCTAAATGCTGCCCCCCCCCACACACACACACACACACACACACACACACACACACCCGAGACACACCACTGATGAGGCCATCTGTGAGCAAACACGGCTCCAAAGACGTCTAATGGAAAAGAGTGATGGTGCATATTATATTGGTGCTGGCATTCCTCACTGTAGACGTCTACCATTTATTAAATACAGCTGCTTTTTGGGTGGCTTAAAAAATAGCTGTGTGTGTGTGTGTGTGTGTGTGTGTGTGTGTGTGTGTGTGTGTGTGTGTGTGTGTGTTGGCTCTTATGGAGAGTTGAACTCAGTGACAAGAATACCCCGTGCCCTTGTTCTTTATGCACTGTTTGACCTTCTCGGAAATTATTCTTCTGTGTAGACACCGACGCTGATGAGTTCTACGCATATGGCCCCCGGTCTTGTTCCACAAATCTTAAATGACATATATTTTGTTTGGGTGAGCTATTCGGCCAGATGAGAAAACAGTCTGGGCTGATTAGGCAGGTGACTAATTAAGGTCAATTAACTAATTAAGGTCGATGACCCAGCCCTCTCCATTACCCATACCCAGTCCCGTGGGGGCCCCCAGGATACCGGCAGTGTACGACATGCCAACAGGGAGTGTTTTAGCGATGCTTCGTCTCGGTCTACCTCATCATTTACACATCACGCTGCCACATAGCCACGTCAATAACACATCTGATTGGTTCCGAAGTCTGTAGGTTGCCATCGGTCGGATCATCAGCAGCTGACATCTCCTAAAATGACGCAGAAGCGGTTCCAAACGGTCCCGATTCCACATTGTTCCTTTATCTCGATACTGCTGGTTAATGTTCTCTCCAATGTTCAATTGCCCGATCCAACAACCAAATGTCGCCATTGCCATTGCACATTATATTACTTTTAATGCAATGTACTTTTTTCAGGCTAGTTACAATGAAAAAGGAACAATATTGGGTTTGCATGTCCATTGAACTAAAAGGCTCCCTTGCTCTGGGTGAAGTTCTATCTCTGAATAACCTAACAATTAGGAAGCGCTTATATTCAAACGTTATATTCAAATGTTACTGTACCGTCAGCGATATATTGTTGTTTCACTCTTTCGACAAATGGACCTATTGTTAGTCGCGTTGGACAAAAGCGTCTGCCAAATGCCCTAAATGTGAATGTAAATGTAAAATGTAAATGTATAAAAAACATCAAGAGGCAGAAATGAGACACATGATCCACCATTCAGAGATCCTATTTTCTTCAGATCTTCAACATTAACATATTGCACAATGTGATGTGTAAATCGTTGAATTGAACAAAATGTCCTCCATAAGACCTCCCTTACATATTAGTGTTGTAGCCTCCATATATGAGAATATGTGGGTTGACACTTGTTTGAGTGTGTAATGGCCTCCATAGATTGTGGGTTGAGAATGGCTTCATGCTTTTTTGCCAGCGCAGCAATGCATGTTGATCCATACTCCAAACTGATGTCCGAGCTCAATTCATCAATGGAAAATGCAGACCAACTTTTGAATTTTGAATAAACAGAGTCAGAATCAATGGTGCTGTTGAGGGCCTCATCACCTCTGTGACACGGTCCCTCCACTAAGCATCCTGCCCATCCTCCCAGGTATTAGGAACGCAGCTTTTCCATTGATACTATTGTAAAGCAGTGGCCTTCATCAGTCGCAGTCAGGTTGTGCCTCTGAAGAGAAAGGAGGAGAGTCCAACACATCTCCAAGAGCAGTAAGCATAACCTTACGTTCTTTGGATCACTCAGCTTTGAGAGCAGTATTTTGCCCACCATATCTCCGTTACCACTGGGTACTTTGCTGGAGTATTCTTGGACACTGTGTACAGTTTCTCAGAACAGCGTTCAACATCACACTTTGCCATTAACGTTTATACCTTTATACCTTTATACAGAAAATATAGGCCTACACTCTTAAAAGTATTTTATAGTTATATATTATTATATTATTGTGGAGTGTGTGTGTGGCTGGTGGCTGGTTTACGCAGCTTCACCTGTCCCAGTTAGACGCTGGGGCTGGGTGGGCCTGAGGTGCATTGACTAACCAGTGCACACAGGTCAAACCAGACATCACCACACACACTCAAGAAGAGCACTAGCATGCTAGCTTGTGCTGCTGCTCTGTCTTTCTTTCACCTGCCAACGCTGCAATAAACCAGGTTATTAAGCCACCTTCCTGTGTCCTGTGTCGGACGAACCCTGAAGAAGCCACTTTAGGTGGCGTATGGTACTAGCGACGATTGCCACACACATACATATATTACAATGTTGTATAAAGATGTATATTATTCCAGGCACTCACAACAGCTAGGGCTCTGGTCTCACCTTCAGAATAGGCTGATGTCTGAGCAGCTGAGTAAATGATGCTCACAGACTGTACTGAGAGTTAGGTTGTCAAAATTGTTTGTCTCCAGTGCTTAGTCCAACGCGTGTAATAATCGCTCGTTGGGAATTGAAACAGTGAACCGGGACAGAACGGAGCTCGAACCTCTGGCTTGCCGCTCGTAGGACTCTGTCAGGAACTCCCGGATCTTGTCGGAGGGAATGGCGAAGGAGATGCCGGCGGTCACCTTCAGAGTGTTGATGCCGATGACCTCTCCGTCCTGACGCCATGAGAGCACAGAGTCACGGGTGGGAATACAGCACAGATGGCACAGGAAACACAACATGGCGGACTTTCAGCTGCAGAAATACACTTTTTTACTTACCAGGTTTACTAATGGTCCACCAGAGTTGCCGTACTACCCAGAGAAAAACAGCAAGTGACTGTATATGTTAATGCATCGGGAATGTCATCAAATCAAACTTAATTTATATAGCACGAGTCATACATGAAATACAACTCCAAGTGCTGAACATACACATACACACAATAAAAGTAGGTCAACAAAGGATGAGATTTAAAAGACATGAAAGTGAATAAATACATGAATATGAACATGAATATGGTCAAATTAAGAGCAAGATATAAAGGAAATAAATATAAGTGCAGGTAACACACTAGTTGTCACACTATGTCATTCAAGATGCCAACGAGGAATTAATGAAATCCGCCAAATCAGCATTGTAATAACGGAGACGGTTTATCGATTGTCAAGTCAAGATTACAACACGTGAAGTCTTGACGTGAGACGTGCTTTTAGGCTCACGTTGATGATGGCGTCCGTCTGGATGTATTCCATGTCAGAGTTGGTCAGGCCCAGCTCGCGGCCCCCACGCTGGGTGGTGCTGACGATGCCTGTGGTGACGGTGTTCTGCAGAGAGAACGGGCTACCGATGGCCACCAACCAACCGTCCACTTTGCCTCAAAGGCCTGGTCGGTGCACCCTCATTTAGAACCTTTGCTAGTTCATTGAGCGTGCCGTCTCCATGGATGACCGGGAGAACATGGAGAGTACAGTTCGTAGAAGTGTTTCCATCCCTCCCATCAAAGGCATATCTTTCCAAGCAACATCAACGCCTTCATCAAAGTCATCAAAGTCCTCCCTACAGACCATGAAGGGTTGTTATGTAAGATGGTGCTATTTGCCGTCTTAATGAAGCTGTAACTTGTGCTTTCCTAGCTTTACTGAGGCAGCGTTGGAGGTTGGCCTCAGTGGTTGAAGTGATAACCGAGGCGAGTAATGGCCTCCATAATATCATGAGCAATACATGCTGTGCGCTGAGCTTGCAGGTGAAAACAGTTTTGTAACTGGCATCAGTGGCCTCCCTGTATTTCTTATCCAGTGCTGGCATTTTGTGTCCGCTTTGTTATGTCTGCGCTCTCATCTAGTATCAGGGGGTACCGAGGGGCACTGTCTCATTCTGTACAATTTCATTGATTGAGTTCACAAATTCGAAGGCGTAATCTTTTTGCCAGTTTCCTGGTATGCTCACGTACTTTGCCATAAGATCATGGATTTGTTGAACAGACAGCATTGATGCTTTCATTTTGCTGGTGAGTAGAATACTAACGACGAGAAGTTTAACTTGTTTTGCATCAGATTTTTTCCATCCCTGTTCCCTCAATCCTCTGTGCACTCCTGTACTACTTTAGCGATTCCCTTTCCCCCCTCGTGTCTTCTTACAATTCCTGCATCATTCAACAACAGCAACAATTCCCTCAAAATCAAGGACCCAACACGGCATAGTTTCAATCAAGGTACTACTGTTACAACACTGACAATGTTTATAATGAGAATTCGCATCCCTTACAGGAACTCACAGACAACGATTAGAAAGAGAGAGAGGCTTGAATGTGTGAACACTTCTCAATTGTGCTGTAGCCTATTTACTGATGTTAAGTAGAAGAAATCTGAAAACGTCCCTTTCTATTCTTGCACAAAATACATAACTTCAAGTACTTTCAATGACCCAGGTCTAGTCGTGTATTTTTAAAAACCTTTAAGGCCTTGATTTTTTTTCTCAAATTCACAAACTTTCAATGATTTCAAGGCCCTGTGGGAACCCTGTTGTTTGGTTATCTTATCCACAGTTCAACCCATGGGTTTCACCATTCATACTCAAGAGAACGCCAGTGTAGCATAGCTCGTGCAACAATGCCAGTGTGGCTTTAGTTGGGGGCTCTTCCAGAGGCAGGTTGTGCTTAAAAGTCCGGTTTCTTGTAAAGTTGCAGGAAAGTAAAAGAGCACAGTAAGCAGATGGTACATGTGCTAGCATGCTAGCGCTCCCTGAGTGTGTGTGCTGGTGGCTGACTTAACCTGTGGTGCACTGATTAGGTGTGCAGCCCCAACCCACCCAGACTCTAAATGGGCCAGCTGAGGCCAATTAAGCCAGCCACCAACCACACACACCACTCATTCCCACAGTCAGGCTTTATTAAATGCGCTGCAGTTAGTCTTTTAGTTGCGCCAGGGAACACGGGAGAGAGATCACTGGTGCTGGAGGCTGCAGTGATGGAGCCTGAAGACACACAGTGTGTGTCATTTCCACGCCTCCCATGTATTGTATATGTGAGAAGCCATGCAGTGCACTCCGGCGGTGGCACGGTGCGATTCGAGAGGCGGGTTCCCTCAGGTCAAGGACGCTGGACCCTGTGGACACAGCTGGAGCATGAGGAACACGTTCTGAAGTCGATACCCGGGTCTGCTGTCTCTGAGTGGGGTGCTGTCCAGGGTCCTGATCCGCATACCCTCCCCTTGCTCTGGCCTCTGTGCAGTGCTGTGTGTGTGTTGCCGCAGACGCTGTGAATAGAAGGAGACTATGGCTGGCCGGTCTTACTTAGAGCATCATCTAATGACTCTCCTTTGTCTTTATTTCTCGGAGCATTATTGATTCAAACACACACCACACACACACACACACACACACACACACACACACACACACACACACACACACACAATACAGATACAAATGATGGAAGGTAAAAGCAGATAGCATATAGAGAACCTTCGGCAGCTTCATGAGTGTGGGGTGGGATTTGCAAGAACCGTTGATCCATTGGGACCCAGTGGGACCCACAGGGAACCAGCCAGACACACCAGTTGTTCTTCATCCCCATGTTGTGTTCCGTTCGCTCATCTATCTTTCACTCTCCTACTTTCTGCTATTTCTGTTTGTTTCTTTGTTCTATGTTAACATCCACAAAAAGAGAAAGTAATCTTCTCTCTCTCTCTCTCTCTCTCTCTCTCTCTCCCCGTCTATCTCTGTGCTTCACCGTGAACATGTGACCTTGCCTACTGTGTACTCTGATGTTATCCAGCTCCACTGCCCTAGACAAAGCTTTCTGATGTCACTAATTAGACCGAACCAAGGTAGCGCCCCCCAATGGTCGCCTACGGCAGTTGCTTTCCGTCGCAGGCCCTGGAAGTGGGAAGGGTGGAAACCACTCACTAATGGGTGAATGCCAACACGGTTCTCGGTGTGCTTATTTAAATTTAGTGTATTGGCGCTCCCTAATTTCTCTATATGTGTCTCTTTGGTCAGTGGAGGTGGCGACCTTCAGCAAGAAAGATAACAAAAGAACACAATACCACTTATATGATCCATTGATTTACTGGATAAGAGTAGTGTGCGGATAGTCCCACTGATTTAGATGATAAGAACTGTAATGGAAGTCGTATTTCCGATTGTAAGTGGCTAAGGCTTCACATCGGGTTGAGAATAATGTCACGCTCACATCCATCCTTTCCGTCTGTCTGTCTGTCTGTCTGTCTATCTGTCGTTGCGTCTAGGCAGGAGACCTGAGTAACCAGTCTTTCCACTAAGTGTGGCCAGCTGACCATCGGCCCATTCCTCCCCCATGTCTGTGGTACTTATGGTACAGGTTTTGCCAAATGATGAGGATCCGGGCAGGCAGACCACTTTTTAGCTTAGTTTCAATTAAAAAAAACTAAAAGTACAATAAAACAAAGCTCCTCAGGAGGAGTTGGGTCGCTGCTGGCATTCAGTGGCAATGTCGCCGGACCAGCTCCTTTATTTATGCAGACCCAGCTCAGAACGATCCACGACTGTGTGTGTGTGTGTGTGTGTTTTTGTGGGAAACCTGCCACAGAGGCTGCAGTTCGTGGGATGTGTTTGGAGGAGCCGTGGTTTTCTGGAGTGATTCATTTGTCACTGACCACTTGTAAAAAAGAAAATGGAGTTCTGAGTACTGACTCGTTAGTGTTTCAGGGCTATTGGAGTAAATCGCAGTGGACAGCGCACGTTAATTATTGTTATAATGATAAAATAACCACCCTATCACCCTACAATATCATCACAAAAAACCACCAAAGAAGAAGCCGGAAAACTCCTCCCAAAAACCAACCCAAATAATAGATTGGACAAATAATAAATATGGAAAAACCAAATAACAAAAAATAAATATCCTATATAAAAATTAGAAAGGTTGAAAAAATATTAAATAGATTAACCGGATATTAAATAAAAGTATGAACAATAATCAATCAAATAAAAAGAGAATCTGATTTAATACCAAGCATAAATATAATCTTGCGACATTAATAACTGAAATAGAGACTTATATCGATAAATAATAAAACAAAAAAGAATATTAACAGAGAATTACACACTAAAAAAAAAATGAACAACTAAAAAAGAATGTATAAAAGCTGAGATAAATTTAAATTAATCTCCAAAACCAAATAAAAAAAAGAATAAAGAAAAAAAAATAATTACCAAATAGAAAAATTAAAACATGGAAAAAAAAGATACATGATAGATACCAAGCAATAATAAAGAATAAAAAAGAACAATAAATATTAAATACAAATAGATAATAACAACACACAAAAAGAATATATACAACGAATAAATAAAAAATACTAACAAATTACAATATCTAACATTACTTATATACGATTACATCATAATTAACATACTGTAATCTAAATAAACTACTCCTCATATATCATATTTCCTTATAAGTAAATATCAAAAAAAAACAGAAAATAATTAAATGTGATGAAATATGGAAAAGAGTCAGGATAGAATGAGGTAAGACCGTGGTTTTGCGTGGACATAAGAGTTAGACACAGTTTTCTATGAGAAAAAGTACACCACAGTAATCGCTCAGCAAACGCTGCAACACAACTGTCCGCAGCTAGGCCTCGTTGCCGTGTCGTTGAAATAGATAGAGATACCTCTCCCACGCACGAGACGGCCCCTTCCAGTGCCTACAGCAAGTCTCCACCGCTCACGACCTCTCAGCTGTCCTCGTTACCATTTGGACTTGACACCCCTCGCCCTCACCGGTCCTGACTCTCTACATGCCTTGATTTCGGTGCTCCTTTCCACTTCTTGTTGGCATCTTGGTGATGGTGTGGAGTCGCGTGAACTCTCCGTTATTACAATGCTGATTTGGCGGATTTCATTAATTCCTCGTTGGCATCTTGAATGACATAGTGTGACAACTAGTGTGTTACCTGCACTTATATTTATTTCCTTTATATCTTGCTCTTAATTTGACCATATTCATGTTCATATTCATGTATTTATTCACTTTCATGTCTTTTAAATCTCATCCTTTGTTGACCTACTTTTATTGTGTGTATGTGTATGTTCAGCACTTGGAGTTGTATTTCATGTATGACTCGTGCTATATAAATTAAGTTTGATTTGATGACATTCCCGATGCATTAACATATACAGTCACTTGCTGTTTTTCTCTGGGTAGTACGGCAACTCTGGTGGACCATTAGTAAACCTGGTAAGTAAAAAAGTGTATTTCTGCAGCTGAAAGTCCGCCATGTTGTGTTTCCTGTGCCATCTGTGCTGTATTCCCACCCGTGACTCTGTGCTCTCATGGCGTCAGGACGGAGAGGTCATCGGCATCAACACTCTGAAGGTGACCGCCGGCATCTCCTTCGCCATTCCCTCCGACAAGATCCGGGAGTTCCTGACAGAGTCCTACGAGCGGCAAGCCAGAGGTTCGAGCTCCGTTCTGTCCCGGTTCACTGTTTCAATTCCCAACGAGCGATTATTACACGCGTTGGACTAAGCACTGGAGACAAACAATTTTGACAACCTAACTCTCAGTACAGTCTGTGAGCATCATTTACTCAGCTGCTCAGACATCAGCCTATTCTGAAGGTGAGACCAGAGCCCTAGCTGTTGTGAGTGCCTGGAATAATATACATCTTTATACAACATTGTAATATATGTATGTGTGTGGCAATCGTCGCTAGTACCATACGCCACCTAAAGTGGCTTCTTCAGGGTTCGTCCGACACAGGACACAGGAAGGTGGCTTAATAACCTGGTTTATTGCAGCGTTGGCAGGTGAAAGAAAGACAGAGCAGCAGCACAAGCTAGCATGCTAGTGCTCTTCTTGAGTGTGTGTGGTGATGTCTGGCTATTGCTATTCGTTAATTTGGTATAAGTTATGATTGTGTGTAGGTGCTATCGTTCTCGCCTCTCATAAAAACGCGTTGGTGAATTTGCGTTAACAACACTAGATTAGTCAGCCATTCGGTACCCATCGCAACATGCATGGCTTTTATCCAAAGCGACACACACATTCGACACGCAACTATACGCTGGACGCAACGCACAACACACACACACAGACACAGACACACACATACATACACACATACATACACACACACATACAAAGGAGGATGGCTAGTACTTGTCTGCTTCCTGTGTGGAACAGAGACGTTGTTCCTGGTGAATGGCTACCGTCCGGGAATGTTATTAATGGGCCGAGGGGACTTGCGAGAATTCTGCGAGTCTTGGGTCTCCAAAGTGCCTGCCTGATTGTCCCGTGTACGAGGCGGGACCTGGGAAGTCTGGCAGGAAGTCCGTTGGAATGCGCTAATGTGCATGTTTAAAAGATGCATGAGACGCAGGTGTGTACACTTTGTGGGAACATGTGGGAATCTTTACTATTGTTTGAGGTTTGATACACTTGTTGTTGAAGTTGCTGCTCAGATAGGCAACATCTCTCAACCACACCTTAAAAGCGCACACACACACTGGACTCGGCGTGGCAGTGATGAAGTCATTTAATTTTCATGCTTGATTTATTGGTGTGTGAGGAGGATTGTTGTATGTCTGATAAGTTCTTCAGTTTGTCTGTGTCCCATCCAGGATATTACCAGCCTGTGAAGGTTCCTTGTAATGATATGCTCACCCCTCGATAAACTAATGAACAATGATTCGAGTACCCTCAGTAGCTAATTTGTTTCCATCTTTGATGAGATATTCAGCTTCACTGCAGTTGTTGCCTGATTTATAATGGATCAAAACAATACTTACAAGTCCAAGCACTGGGAGATGCTTTTTTGAAGGACAGGTGGTTTTGGAAACCCTGGGTCTAGTTCATGGTGAACGAGTTAATTTTTGGACGAATCACCAACACAAATCTTCCGCAGGTAATGAATACACTCTCAGCATAAGATGTACTCAATCTATCAATAAGTCCCAGTGATGACAACAGACAACGAGATTGATCTACCGCAAGTTCGCTGGTTTGCTCGTGCAATCCCTGTTTAATGATCATGTCGATTTCAGTACGCGCAGAAAAGAATTTGGCGACTCCTGTTTTGGTGATACTCGAGAAGTACTTAATAAGTCTACTTAGCACATGTGGTGTGTTTCCAGTGAGGAATCCAGTGCGTATGATCTCCGTTTTTATTTGCGCTCTGTACTTCGCCTCCTGTTCTGTCTGGTTTATAGTGGCCTGGGCCATCACAAAGTAGGCATTATGAAGTGGTACTCCGCACTACAGTGTTTCCGTGTGATTCTTCTCAACCACTTGAAATAACCTGCTTTGGAGATCGGCTGGGTCATTTATTTCTTTCCTGCAGGGCCTTTTGGTCTTGGTGCTCTGATGGGTCTACAATGTCGCTCCAGGGGAAGAACCGCCGTGCTCTCAGAAAAAAGGCTTTGATTTGGAAAAAAAAAACGTACTCGTCGTATGGGAGAAAACTGTCGCGGATATTACATATGGAAGGACTGTGAGTGGTTTTGACTCGATCTACCAAATCACCGCACCTTGCCTCTAGATTTCTCTGTTTAAGACATCTTAACGTAGGCCTCGGCGGATTATTAGTCATGGCGTGCCACATTCAGTCATCTGCTCATCGCCTCACCTGATCTCTCATACATTCTACTGGCCGTCTCTCGCACGTTTCTTCCAATCTCGCTCACTCCTTTCCCCTTCCATACGCGCTATCCTCTCTGAATGTGAGGTAACGTCTAGAACAATCTTGTATTGGCCCATTTTGCCTGACCAACACTTAATAATGTACATAGGTGCCGATTTCTATGAGTATTTGCGTAATAGATGAGAGACGAGATGAAGAACAAATTACAGGTCTCACAAGGGAGCCTCCCTCTCTTTCTCTAGGTCTGCCCTTACAGTGACCAGATATAAGTACAGTTGTGTAAAGGGTCTAGAAATAGAACCGAGGTAAGGCCTACTCAAACGGCACTTAATTTGCGTTTTAATTTATCGGTTTGAACGCGGTTCCTCATCATAATTGTGAATACATCTGCTATTTTCCATTCACTACTTCTGACCTAGCTTAACCACAAATCACAACTCTACGTTCTATATCCCCAACTCCCTTTTCTCATTCTCTATTTTGTTCCCCCGCCACCCCCTAGTAAGTGAGGAATGCATGCCAAAGAAGTAGAATTCTTGAGACACAAACAAACTCAAACGGCCCAAACACTAACAGATAATCGCCTCTCTGATCGCGTCATAACAAACTGGATAACCAGAAGCGGCTTCACTAAGAATGTCGATAAGTTCTAATGGCCTACTCAACTATTCAAGTTTGTCGGCAAGCATATAGAGACATCTAAAAGTCATATGTTAGCACTGGCAATTTTCTTCATTAGCTCCCTCTTCATACTCTTACAACTTTCTATCGTGTCCATAAGCACACAATGTGTCAACCTCACACAAGTGAATGTGTCCGTGTGTGTGTGCTCTCCTCCTCTTCCTCCCCTTCCCACCCACAATCCCAGCCCATTTCAATCAGCCAGCTACCACAACTCAGCGGCAGAGCTGGGGCGCTTCAGAGAGACGCTGAGGTCAGCCCTTTTCCCCTCCCGGCCTCCACCTCGTGCAGGGCAGCTGCACTGCGGGCCCTCCGCTGTGTGTGGACTTAGCCAGGCTTTGCCCCGAAAGGGGTCACGGCCACCGTAACACAAACATAACAGACCGTCACGCCAAGTTGGTTTTGTGGCGTTGCTCTTTGTCGTCATCTTCATCATCACATTACATTTACATTCAGGGCATTTGGCAGACGCTTTTATCCAAAGCGACTTACAAAGAGTACATTTGTTGAAGGAGACAGCAATATATCACTGTGGTACATAAAGATAAGAATAGAGCAGGTTACAAGCATTCATAGTTACGAGGCTAATAGAACGAGTTTCATAATTGTCTTTTGTAATGTGCTGGGATAAGAGCAGACGTGACATTCTGAGTGCATTACCAACATATCTTAGAGAATTACAAATTTTGCTAAGAGCATGACTCAGTACGATTAAACAATGCACAAGGACGGTACAAACACACAGTTGTACTGCGGCGAATCGCTAGAGGCAAATGGTGGGAGTACGGGTGGGAAGCAGGCGGGGGGGGGGGACGGGGAAGTTATGCGAGTCAGGTGACTGGCTTGAACGGTGGGGTCCTTGAGTCTCTTGGCAGAGCTGAGGAAGTTGTGGAAGCGACTCTGGCGTCTGACATGAGCGAATGTTTAGCGCTGTTTTTAGGTGACGGTTGTACAGTCTTCGACGACAGAGTTGTCGTCATCCCATCATGCATTCTTATTCACCTCTGTGGGGCTTTCCTACTCCCCGGACGCGAGTAGAACTAAGCGGCAGGCCATGGGAGGGGATGGGGTGGGGATGTGTTTTGCTTTGATTTTACTTGCCAGTTTAAAAGAAGTAATTTTGAATCCCTAACAGTAACCACTCTTATTTCAGGGGGGGGGGGGGGAGGGGGAGCTAGTTGTGTGTGTGTGTGTGTGTGTGTGTTTGTGTCCCCCCTTGTCGTCTTCCATTCCTCGGTTTGAATGATGCATGTGATAACTATATGTGCTGGAGAAGAAAATCTCAGAGTTTGTGGGTCGTTCTGTGAAGCAGTATGATGTTTGCCATTACCCTCCGACCGGCCCCTTGTGCACCTTAAGTGTGAACCTACATCTACACTCAGTGAGTTCCTTAAATTCTCCTTTTATCTGGTCTTCAGCTGTACTTTTTAGGAAAAAAGCAATGAAAAGTCCACTATTGTGGCGTGCGCTGTCGCTGCACCATGGAACAACACTCAAGCTGCCGTCTCGAGTCGCATCTGGATAACCTGGAATCTCACAGTGGCATGGGTAGCTATCCCTAATAGAGCTGACGACTAACGATGACCACTGGGATCCATACCGTTAACTAGTATCACACCACAACATCATCCACAACAATAGGCTAACCAGCGCTCACTAACCTAATCAACCAAGATTACAAACACGGAAACAATAACTACCATCGCATAAACCGACCAATTAGCATTCCTAAACATACTACACATGAAGATAACATAGTGCAACCAACCACGACCTACACTAATAGGCACACAGCACTCAATGATCAGACACTCATACCTAAAATCACCTCCAAGACTACCACAGTCGGCTATAAACCGACACATCCCGCAGGAAGCTGAGGTCACAACCTACTCCTATGAGCTCGGCTAGGTGCGCGCGCAGATACACGAATCAAAGGCGTGACACTCCTAAGAAAGGCTTGAATCCCACTCATGAACTCGCTATAGAGTTCCGCACGTGGGGTGTTTCGAAAAAAACAGTCGGCTAAACTAACTCATACAGAAAACACACACCTTGATCCGGGTTGAACCAGTAACGGGCTAACAACTTTGGGTGACGTTTTCCTTCTAACACACCATCGCCTCAGCAATCACCAGACTCGGCGTCGTGTCGGAGCTCACTTTCCTACCATCACCTGCAATCATACCACAACAGCACCAGCATGTGTGACACAATTGCATTCCGTATGATGGATCAAGACACAGCTCTATGCAATTGTACTAGATGTCAATGGTCCTTACCACTCTCAGAATATCATTACCCACATGAGGTGACCAGTATTCCTGGAGAAGGTCATGATAATCACACTCTAATTGACCCATACTAAGTAATCACTAGATATTAATAAACTCAATACAGGATTTATTCAGTGATTTTAAAATCAAACTCGTCGTCAGTTCATTTAATATACCGAATACATTCAGTCATACGATTCAAATGAATTGACTGAAAAATAATTCAATAATAACATATAATAATCAATAATCAATCACACTTACTGCGCGATCCGTGTTGCCCCCCAACAGGGGCGTGTGTGTCTGTCTCCCAGTACTATCCCAGCCATTTGTACTGGGCCCATCTTCAGGTACATGCCCAATAAGTACGTTTACATGCACACAATAATCCGATAACTGGGAATAATCAGGTAATGGTAATAATCTGATTTGACGCGTTTACATGCACTTCAGTAATCAGATAACTGAAAACCCAGGTTTACATGATTCAGTCGATTAGTTGGATTTCTTTCATGACGTTGGGCTTGGGACCGGCAAAACTGACCCAAAAGAGACACTCTGGCGGAGTTACTTAGTTTTTTTTGTTATTTTTTTTTTTAAATGTATTTAATTTTTTAGAAATTGTAATTTTTTATATTACAATTTAGCGACAAAGTGCTGGTAGTAGTGCTAGTGTTACTGCTAGTGCTAGTGTTACTGTGCTAGTGTTACTGCTAGTGCTAGTGTTACTGCTAGTGCTTAGTGTTACTGCTAGTGCTAGTGTTACTGCTAGTGCTAGTGCTAGTGTTACTGCTAGTGCTAGTGCTAGTGTTACTGCTAGTGCTAGTGCTAGTGTTACTGCTAGTGCTAGTGCTAGTGTTACTGCTAGTGCTAGTGCTAGTGTTACTGCTAGTGCTAGTGCTAGTGTTACTGCTAGTGCTAGTGCTAGTGTTACTGCTAGTGCTAGTGCTAGTGTTACTGCTAGTGCTAGTGTTACTGCTAGTGCTAGTGCTAGTGTTACTGCTAGTGCTAGTGCTAGTGTTACTGCTAGTGCTAGTGTTACTGCTAGTGCTAGTGTTACTGCTAGTGCTAGTCCGGGTGCTAATTGCTGGTGCTAGTGTTGTTCTAGTGTGTTCTAGTTTGACTGTCTGAGGAAGTATTCTGTGACATTTTGTGAATGTCAAAATATAACAATGTATATTTTATTACATTGATTTATATTTGTATTGCTCCCCTTAATATTTTTTGTATACTTTATTTTATCTTATACAGTTTTCTTTTGTTTGATAGGAGCGTAGACACAGACAAACACACACACACCCACACACACCCACACACGTACACACACACACGACACACACGCCACACACACCACACACACACACGACACCACCACACACGCACGCACCACACCACACGCACGCACACACGCACCACACACACACACACACACACACACACACACACACACACACACACACACACACACACACACACACACACACACACACACACACACACACACACGTACACACACACCCACACACGTACACACACACACACACACACACACACACACACACAAATGAACATGGAATTGACACAGTTTGATCCAGTGGTGTATATTCTGTATTATTTTCCATGCATGTGTGTGTGTGTCTTTGTGTGTGTGTGTGTGTGTGTGTGTGTGTGTGTGTGTGTGTGTGTGTGTGTGTGTGTGTGTGTGTGTGTGTGCGTGCGCGTGTCCTCCACTGCGACACGCTCTTTCACATCTGATAGCGTGTGTGATACATCACGATTTACCGGGATTTGATCCCAAGTCGCTGACTCAGGAAAAAGAACTGTGCTGCCTGTCGCCGGGGGAGACGGAACGGAGCAGGCTTCATTAACTGGATGCATATGCCGTGTCTGTGTGTGTGTCTGTGTGTGTGTCTGTGTGTGTGTGTGTGTCTGTGTGTGTGTGTGTGTGTGTGTGTGTGTGTGTGTGTGTGTGTGTCTGTGTGTGTGTGTGTGTCTGTGTGTGTGTGTGTGTCTTGTGAATGCGCACAGGCCCAGAGGCCAAACTCAAACTGAAGAGGTTAGAGAGGCATCTTAATACTTACCCATTCACTGTGTTCTGTCCTCTCTCTCTCTTTATCTCCCTCTGCCTAATATATATGTCTCTCTATCTCTCTCTCTCTCTCTCTCTCTCTCTCTCTCTCTCTCTCTCTCTCTCTCTCTCTCTCTCTCTCTCTCTCTCTCTCCCTCTCTCTCCTCTCTTTCCTCTACTCCCCCCTCTCTCTCTCTCTCCTTCCTCCTCTCTCCTCCTCTCTTCTCTCTCTCTCTCTCTCTCTCTCTCTCTCTCTCTCTCTCTCTCTCTCTCTCTCTCTCTCTCTCTCTCTCTCTCCTTCTCTTTGTGTTTACAATGCCCTCCAGCTCTGTTCTCCAGCGTGCCTTCACTCTGTGGGTAACCCATGCCTGTCCACTCCCTGCCACACCTCCGTCTCCGCTGTGTGTGTTTGTGTGTGTGTGTGTGTGTGTGTGTGTGTGTGTGTGTGTGTGTGTGTGTGTGTGTGTGTGTGTGTGTGTGTGTGTGTGTGTGTAGTGTGGTGTGTTGATGTGCTGTTGTAGTTTGTAATTTCCAATGAAGCAGCAAGTGGAGTGCATCTGTAGACGCTAGTGTTTAGTGTTTACAGCGGGAAGGGACTCACACACGCACACACACACACACACACACACACACACACACACACAAGAGGATAATACATTCAGCATTTTGCGTATTGATCAAAGAACCTGTGTGCAATTACAAAAAGATGTCGTGGAGAAATCTCAAAATAGATAGTGAGCAGACTGCAGTCTGAGATGGGGTGTGTCGTGTGTTTGTGGTGTGGTGTGTGTGCTGTGTGTGTGTGTGTGTGTGTGTGTGTGTGTTTGTGTGTGTGTTGACAGATGAAGTCATTCAGACATGAAGAATTGGCCCCGCCCTCCCGCTAACATCATATCTTCTAATCTCCTAATATTTTCTCTAATTTCTCTCTTCTTAAAGGATAAGATTCTGGATTTTTCATCGTAGACCTAATTTCTCCATAATTTTGGCGTCTAGCAGTCAACATATTTTGAAGTTCGTCGGTATTGTGCCAACCGGATCAAGCGAACGTGTAAATTCTCTGTCGGGATCGTTTCCATAATGTTATCCACCACTTATTTAATAACAATCTGAGCTGGTCAGCAGTAAAACATGCACTTTCGTGGACATACATTAACCTGGCAGTATTGGCCCAAAGGGTTACATTGCAGATGTTTCTGCTCAATAATGGACAAAATTCAAAAAACGGTTATCCGCCTTCGTCAGTTAGACCCAACATGAAGCATTACATTTACATTTTGGGGATTTGGCAGACGCTTTCATCCAAAGTGACTTACAAAGAGTACATTTGTTGCAAGCACTCATTCGTGTTTCCGGTTGAATTGCTGATGGAACCAACCGATTCCAGCTGCCGGTTCCATTTCCTCCTGAAACCCATTTTCTTGTTGTTCTCTCTTCCTGAAGTCCTTCTGCCCTGAATGGCCATTAACATTAGCGGGTTTGAAACCAATGAGATTGGCAGTGAGCCAATTATCTAAATGCTGCCCCCCCCCACACACACACACACACACACACACACACACACACACCCGAGACACACCACTGATGAGGCCATCTGTGAGCAAACACGGCTCCAAAGACGTCTAATGGAAAAGAGTGATGGTGCATATTATATTGGTGCTGGCATTCCTCACTGTAGACGTCTACCATTTATTAAATACAGCTGCTTTTTGGGTGGCTTAAAAAATAGCTGTGTGTGTGTGTGTGTGTGTGTGTGTGTGTCTGTGTGTGTGTGTGTGTGTGTGTGTGTGTTTGTGTGTGTGTTTTGTGTGTGTGTGTGATGAGGGTATGACGACAACTCGAGGCAAAGAGTGGGTTGCAAAAATACTGTCGTAGCCATTCAAATAAATTGTTTAATTTTGCTTTTCACATTAAATATTTGTTAAAAATGTGTTCATGTTTTAGAATTTGTCTGTTTGTGCTGCATTTATTATTTATTTATTTCTTATACTGTAGCCTAGATAGTTACAGATACTGTAGATACGGCTCCAAGGCTATTTAGGACAGGTGTAGTGGTTGTGGTAAAGGGAAGATAAATGTTGGGCAGCTGAAGCTGTGGTTGAATAAAATCTTTCGACCACTATTTGGACATTCTTTTTGTTAATGGATTTTCCATTTCGTTTCTTGAAGTTATTTTAGGAATGTGTTTGAAGGATTTTTGAGTTCTTTCAATGAATGATTTTTATTTTTGAGTAGTGACAAGTGATGAGACGTTTTTTTTCAGAGTGAGTTGGAACCGACCACGCACTCAGTGCCCACAGCCATTGTATGTCGATTCTTTTTTATGAACCAAAAGTAACCCAATGTATTCAACGATTGAAGAAAAGAGATGGAACATAGAAACCTTATCTTCACCCTGTGTGGACCATCCCTGCTGGCCCTCAGACCAGCCGACCACAGACAGCTGCTCCTCCAGGGGCCCCCTCAGGAATAAACGCTGATGCCGTAGAGGAGGCCCCTCAGAGCGCATACCTGGAAGACCCCACGCCTAAGTCATAATGAGACAACCCAAGGGTCTTTTTTGAGTCTAAGGCAATGGAATTCCAGTCGGGGAATAGGCCAGTCCAACCTTGGCTGTGGGATTGGGAAGGCGTACCAGCGCTGACCACACTGCATCCATTTCACGTCCACTGCAGTTGAACATGCCAACGTTAAAACAGCAATTTGCTGCGGCAAGCGCTTTTCCAAATGTCATCGTTTACGTATATATTTTCCACCACAGTTTTTTTTTTACCAACTTTACCATTATATGAATAAAACAAACTCATGATTGTGGATGAGCAGTCCAGGTAATCACAGGCGTTCCTTAGAACCATGTTTGGTCTCTTATGGGAGTTGAACTCAGTGACAGAATACCCCGTGCCCTTGTTCTTTATGCACTGTTTGACCTTCTCGGAAATTATTCTTCTGTGTAGACACCGACGCTGATGAGTTCTACGCATATGGCCCCCGGTCTTGTTCCACAAATCTTAAATGACATATATTTTGTTTGGGTGAGCTATTCGGCCAGATGAGAAAACAGTCTGGGCTGATTAGGCAGGTGACTAATTAAGGTCAATTAACTAATTAAGGTCGATGACCCAGCCCTCTCCATTACCCATACCCAGTCCCGTGGGGGCCCCCAGGATACAGGCAGTGTACGACATGCCAACAGGGAGTGTTTTAGCGATGCTTCGTCTCGGTCTACCTCATCATTTACACATCACGCTGCCACATAGCCACGTCAATAACACATCTGATTGGTTCCGAAGTCTGTAGGTTGCCATCGGTCGGATCATCAGCAGCTGACATCTCCTAAAATGACGCAGAAGCGGTTCCAAACGGTCCCGATTCCACATTGTTCCTTTATCTCGATACTGCTGGTTAATGTTCTCTCCAATGTTCAATTGCCCGATCCAACAACCAAATGTCGCCATTGCCATTGCACATTATATTTTCTTTTGTTTAGATTTTTTGTAACTTTAATATAGTTTCTATTCTATTTCTATTTCTATTTGTATTCTTTTATAACTGCAGTCTGATGTCGGGCGTTTTGCACATAAGATATTCACTCACTGCTTATACTTGAAACTTGAAACTAGAACCACCACTGAGCTCTATTATATTTTAAACAGCCCCATTGTCCCAGGATGGAAGTGATTTAAGCGGGGATAATGGCAAAAATGTTCTTTCAGATTATGATTGTAATCATTAGTTTCTGATTGTTTTTGTCTCAACACACTTCTGAATACACAAGCTCGATCAGGCTACAGTTCACTTACTGGCCAAAGGGGCCGGTAATGAGAAGGAGTTTTGGCTTCTTAACATTAATCTGCACACCCATGCATTTCCACTTCCAAGATAAAAAATCCTGACGACCTATAAAGAACGGACTGATATCTCATCTAGGAATCTGCCCTGGCCAAGTAGCCCCTAGCCAACGTAAAGGGCATCAACTTTCTCCCTCTTGCTGTGAAAGTAGAAACACAAATTATTCACATTCATTACAAACATAGCAACATCCCCTGGGTCTTTGTGGCAAAAGCGGCGTCATCCTCTGAGGTTGCCACAGTTTACCACACGACAAGAGGGCTCTCAAACTCACTGTTCATCTTCAGCACACTCTCAATGTCCCCGTACAGACATGTCTGGGTCATGGCTATGGAAGCAGTGCTGTTGGAAAAGGTCCCCTGACATGAGCTCTTCAGCATGACATCCAATGTGGAGGTTGTTATGGCCGGGTGCCATGTATGATGTCTCTCTACTACATGTTAATGTAGTAGAGAGACAGTGTCCTGCCACTGTCTCCCGCTCCTCTGCCTCTGTTGCTGGTGACATTGAGAGTGTGTTCTTAAGAAAAGAGTTTTAAAAGCTTTAATATTATTTATAAATGCAACGCACTGTGCGAGTGTTTCATAGAACAGCATTTAATCATACAAGAAGCCTACCGATGAAGTCCTATAGCCATAGAGACAGCTTTGTATCTACTAGCATGCACTCAGTCTAATGCTAGCCTTGTGAGCCAGATATTTACACTGAGTCTGGCCTCGGCTGGCCAGCAATCCAGTTCCACTATATGGGCGTGGCCTGAAACTCCAATCACAGTCACTCATGTTCCCCTCTGAGAAAAGCCTTTTGTGCAGAAATCTGCTCATCTGTTAGCATCGTTATTCAGTCAAATAGAAACTGTTTTGATTGCTCCATAGATTGCTCCTCTGTCCATAGATTTTTTTTTGCAAAATTTGGAGTACTGTGGCTCTCCTCGCATTTTGGCATTTTTGGAAAAAATCTACGAGATCAAGGCCAAACTGATCTGCAGAGATTAACAGAACGTGATCGCGCAAGATCAGGCTACTGCTTCTGTCTGTGAACTCATCATCTCCACACACCTTTCAGCTGAAGTAGCAGTAGGACATGAGTCTTAGTCTCAGAGGTTCTGGATGAGGCTTTCTAGCATTCTCTACTTCCTCATTGTCTGTGCAGTAAATGTTGGGAACTAAATAATTATAAGAATGATTGCACTGTGCTGATAATTTTTTCATATTTCATACTGTGCTATGATCATTAAAAACATTTTATTCTGATTTC
>PIJE02004090.1:17774-28112 GCA_002895965.2 Coryphaenoides rupestris
CTCGAGACTTCGGCGACTCCTTAAGTGTCGACAAAAAATTGCGTAACCCGTTTTTTGTGTTGCGTCTCCTTCCGATAATCTAATACACAGACGATAGTTTCCCAAAAGCGACTTCTGTGGTCATTCATTCTTGATTAAAATATTTCAGATTAAGTGAGGTCACCGGAACAAGGAATGTGTCTTTGCACTTTAAAAGCTAATTAGTACAAAGTTTTTTTCTTGGTTCATGTTTTTGAAATTAAGTTTGCCCCCGCAGGGCTTCATAAAGCACAAGATCTCAGCCAAATAGTGTTGCTGTTGTTGTTGTTGTTGTTGTTGTTGTTGTTTTGCTATTTACAATTAATGACTTATATAAATCACGTTAATAGCTTTATTGGTTTAATTCACTCCCATGCTGTGGACAAACACAACTCTCCCCTCCTCAGCAAATAATCGCCTTCATTATGAATCACAGGGAAAACCGGCGCGCTGGCGTTTATCGATGTGTCCGCATCCTCGTCTTCCTCGCCGCTTTACGACAAGATGAAGCATAAAAGGCATTATTTGCATTATTTGTCTGCCGATGCCCACATGGCGTTACAGTATATGTGTGTGTGTGTCTAGTATTGTAGTGTCTGTATATTTGCATTGTGATGACATTGCACGGTCGTAACGTACTCGTGTTCTGTTTGGATGGCCGCTGTTTATTTCTACAGTGTATATATATATATATATTCTGTATATATACTGTAGAATATCGAGGGGGATTTTTTTTGGCGTAAAAGCGAAATCGGGTTTCCACCGCGCCCACGGTTTGAACGATCTCCGAGAATCGGGAGGACATACGGAGATTACATTCGATCATTAAGTTTAATAATCACAAGTTCTCGTAGAATCGTACGAAAAGTTGCGTGGCCGATGTTTCCTCTTCATCTATTAATATTAGCCAAGCATCTGACCTTCTGACCAAACAAAACAGATTAGTTTGTTCTGCAGCCGCCGCCACAAGCGTGTCTCTCTTCAATCCGCATTGAATGTACAGTATAGCGTACGCCACCTGCGGGCGTTGCCTTGACGATGGTCGTCTCCGCCTCTCGTACGGCTGCGTCGACGGAGGAAAAAAGAAAGACGTCTTAACACTGTGTTCAGTTTGCGATTTTGTAGAGGAAAGAATACAAGCGGTGGTGTGAACGAGGCCTTTGTGTCGTGGGCCACATTGGCTGAGAATCAATATATTTTTTTACGACTTTTACGATTTTTTTTTCCGAATCGCCTGATGTAAATTTCCCCCCCGAAAAAAAATGTAATCCCCGATGCGGTGCTGCGCTGGGTTTTCATTAAAAAACCCACAAATGGGATACAAATGGACTTAGAACGGATAAAATGCAACGACGGCATGAAAACAGTTTCTAAAAAACAGAAGCTAATCGAAACCGAAACGATAAATAAAGCGTGATTACCGAACGCCGAAGTACGGAAACTGCGTCGGCCCTTTAAAAAACGAGGACACGGCTCGCCGAGTTCATCCGGTTTTTAGTGCGGCCGAACCGTTTCTTAGGCGCCGCTCGGCTTAACGCGGTCATTAACGTCGCATAATTTTGTCCGAGTTTTGTGTCCGAGTTTTGTGTGTGTTTTTGACGTCCTAATTATGTAATGGGTTGAGAGGAAGAAACACACAGAGAGCGGGGCCCAAATGAGGAGCTAATCAGGCTCACAGTTAAAGTGGAACAATTTGTTCCGAAGCACATTCATGTGGGAGGTGTGTTTGTGTGTGTTTGTGTGTTTGTGTGTTTGTGTGTTTGTTTGCGCTGTTTGCTTTAAAAAATGTTTTAAAGTGTTGTTTCGGAGAAGGTTTACTGCGGTGTATTCCACCAGGACCCGACCGGCCCAAGCAGACCACCATGCTGAAGGCGTTGGGAGAGACGGTCACTATGAGACTATGAGTATCTGCTTGCGGTTTCATAACTTTAACTTCACGAGCAGCCGATGCTAACCGCGGCGCGTGTGTGTTGTGTGTGTGTGCTGGTGACAGCACACACACACACACACACACACTCTTCACTTAAGAGTGTGTTAATCCACCGTGACGTTGTCCGGTGCAAAAGTTTATTCCGTGTTTAATTTGGCCGTAGTTTGTGCCAATCCCGTGACTGCGTCGTGACTCAGTTGAGTTGTGTGTTTTTACTCCGTTTGGCCTGAGAAAGTCTGAGAATGTCTGAGAAAGTCTGAGAAAGACTGAGAAAGACTGAGAAAGTCTGAGAACGTCTGAGAACGTCTGAGAAAGACTTGCAGCTGTTGCAGTGGTTGTGCGGTTCGTACAGACGTGTGTATGAACGGAGCGAATGTGAGGCAATGCTGTCAAGCGCTTTGGATAAAAGCACGATATTAAACACAATCCACTATGGACTATTTATTTATACACTTGCGCGAGAGAAGGTCAATGTTTCTGAAAGTGTACACCAAAGAGGAGAGGAAACGAGCACCAAACGGCAAAAAAGCATCGCGTCTGACTCACTGTCATTGTTTTGAGTGGCGTTGAGAGATGTCCGCTTCAGAGATGTCCGAATACTTAACACGCGATGCGACCCTTACACCTCCGACCGGCGCCATTTTAATCTCCTCTGTCCTCCTCTGTCCTCCTCTGTGGGGCGTCAACGCCGGGCTGAAGTCTCGGGCTGCTTCTGCGTCGCTCGCGGTTCCTTCCCATCGAGGATCCTTCTCGCTATAACTTCTCGCCCTCCGACTCTGCACTCTCTTTTTTTAACAGAGGATTTGTTTTGCTGCGTGTGTGTGTGTGTGTGTGTGTGTTTTGTCATTCATATAATCTACGGCACATCTCTGAGCGTACTTGCCAGGCGTTCTGATGGGTGTGTTGGGGGGGGCTAAGTGATACCCGAGCGCTGCGCCGCGGCGTCTGCCAGATGCTCTCTCCGCCCGTTCCCGGCGTCAACGCGACGTCGCCCGCCGCTTACTTTAATTTCTATTCTCCGTCTTTATTTGTATTTTTCCTCGCGTCCCCCCCCCTCCCCACCTCCACCCTCCAGCGCTCCGCCTATTCTTTTAATTTATTCTAATATACGCTGAACACGCGCGTGCAAATATTGCGATGGAAATAGCGCGGAGAACGCACACATAAAGCGATCCCGACGGCAACGCGAGACAGCTGGAGAGCGTCGGACGCGTTATTAGATAAGTGTAAGATCGGCCAATAAAAACGCCCCGTGAGTTATCCGAAGAGCAATAACACGGCTGTATGTGAACGTATATGAATGTTATATATATATATAGACACGGCGCTGTGTTGATAAAATATGAATCAGAGTCGCGGATGAGATTGAATTATATAACGTTCAATTATCACGCGGCGATTCATTAAGACCCCCGCGGGGGGATTCTCGTGAAGCGCGACGCCAGACCGAGCGGCGTAAGCAGAACGGCGTACGATGCGGCCGGGCTTCACGCGGCGCCCGGGGAACCTGGTTTACATCGCCGCTCGACCGGCGGACCCAGCCGACGTCTAAACGTTCCTTTTCTTGGCCAGAATGTGTGAAGACTGGAGTGGGGGGCCGCATCTGTGACCCCCCAACCACCACCACCACCACCCGATGGTAAATGGATTGCATTTATATCACGTTTTATCCAAGTGCTTTACAGTATTGCCTCACATTCACCCATGTCAACACCGACGGGCCGGTGCCAACCATGCAAGGTTAACAACCAACACGTCAGGAGCAAGGGTGGAGGGTTAGGTGGGTGTTGGTTGCCAGAGGACCACCCTGCCACCACTAGTGTAGGAGGAGGGGGAGGAGCCTACTGGGGATCGGAACCACCAACCTCCTGTTGCCAGACAACCGCTCTTACACCTCCTTGAGGCTACTGGCCGGACCCTACATCTCCTCAGTAATCCTCTGTTACCTGATGAACAAACCTCCTTTCGCCTTGCTCATGTCCCCGGAACGGACCGGGTGACGGTCGCTAATGTTTCTCGCTGTTAGCGTCCCATGGTTTCGCTTGTATTTTACGCCCTCGCTTGATTACATGAGCCGGGGGTGAACGTGTTAATGGCGTGCGATCGTCTTTTTATGGAACGTGGTGTGCGGCTTGGCTTTCCCACCGTGTCGAGGCGACGGACCGCACAACACAACACAACACAACACAACACAACATGACACAACACAAGACGACACGGCGCGGCGCGGCCAAAAAGCCATCATTGGACGGGTCAAAATCGTAATTGAGGTTCAAGTGATTCCGTCGAGAGCCGGCAGCTGTCGTCGTCGGTGGGCTGCTGCGGCGCCGCGTGCGAAAACCGGGCCCAGGACAACACAACACAACACAACACAACACAACACAACACAACACAACACAACACAACACAACACAACACAACACAACACAACACAACACAACACAACACAACACAACACAACACAACACAACAACACAACACAACACAACACAACACAACACAACACAACGATCACCACACTTTCCGGGTTCCGATATAATAATTAATCGGCGACGGCTGACCTCCGGAGCCGTCGTGGACAAATTGCTTCGCTTTTTCCACACAACAGGCGTTGAGGAGGGGATGTGTTTTCGGACGTCGCCTCCAGCGAGAGCCGGTTCCCGATGAGCGGACCTAATGAGAAAAACTCCAGTTAGCCCAGTAAAAAGAGATAAAAGTCGACAGACACACCAGACACCAGTGAATCAGATGGTTTGTTTCCCCCCCCCCCACTGTTCCCACTTTGCGATGTATTATTGAGAGAGCGGTGCGCCGGTTAATAATGTATGATCGTACACTCCCGGTGCCGAGATGCTTTTGACCTGGTGGGCCTCGTTGGGGGGGCGCGATGCCCGTCGGACCCTCGGGTTCCTCGGTGTCTTCAAAAGCCAAGCGGGGCGATGGGCGGCGTTATTGTTGCAGTAACCGCCGCCGCCGCCGCCGTCACGGATCTAATTATCTGTTTTCCCCGAGCTTTGAACTTCATGATGTTTTTGTCTCCAGGCTCCGACCCCCAACCGCTCTGCACTTTCCCCACTTTATTTCTCTCGGTCTGTAATTGTACCATTAAGTGTTTTAGTTTTTAGCGGCTCATCCGTGACGACACATCTGCCCGGGTTGTGAGGCACAGCGAGCGCTCGCGACGACGACAACAACAACAACAACAACAACACACACACACACACACACACACACACACACACACAACAAGCACAGAAACATCGCTTTCACATCGGGATTCACGAAGCAACACACGAAAATGAACTCCTGGTACTCGGGGGGAGAGCAGGCTTTGGGGTTTTTTTTTTTTCAGTAATCGATTATTGATGCGTTTGTTTTGCTTTGTCTGTTTGTTTGCTCGTTTGACCTGAAGATCAGCGGTGATTAGAGGACGGCGCTGGCGTTCGCGGATGGAACGTGAGCAGAAAACGAACGCCGTCGTTTGTTTTTACGTCATTTCCGCAGCAATCGGGGTTAATGTCGGCCTCTTTTTTACCGCTATCAGAATTGGCTCGTTGAGTAAAATCGGTAAAAACTGATTGAGCAACTCACTTGAGGGTTTTCAGCTGAATAAAAAAAATGAAAATATATTTGAAAAAAAACTAACACATCCCACACGAGAGAGAGAAGGAGAGAGGGGAGGGAGAGGGAGAGAGAGAGAGAGAGAGAGAGAGAGAGAGAGAGAGAGAGAGAGAGAGAGAGAGAGAGAGAGAAGAGAGGAGAGAGAGGAGAGAGAGAGAGAGAGGAGAGAGAGAGAGAGAGAGAGAGAGCGTTTCTTAGCTTAGTTGTTCAATCAAGCAGCGCCGCTCGCCAGCAGATGCCCACGGTCTTCAGAAGCATACGTTCGCCACTGTTGGCTTTGAGCTCCTCCTCCTCCCCTCCGTCCCTCGCCTCCTCCTTCCTCGCCTCCTCCTCGCCCACACCCCCCAGTGTCCTCCGCCTTCTCCTCGTCCTCCTCCTCCACCACCTCCCGCTTTTCATGTGCACCACAGACAGCGCCTGGAGGCGAGGTCTTGACAAAACGGCGCCATTATCGTAGCTCGCCGCCCCCCACACCTCGTCGCCTCGCCACACACTCATCGCACGGCGGCGGCGGCAGCGGCCATCGAGTCGAACTGCTGCACCCTTCCTCCTCCTCCTCTTCCTCCTCCTCCTCCTCCTCCTCCTCCTCGCTCCCCCCCCCCATAAGCATACCCGTACCCAGAGGAGACGGGTGAAGCATCTGAGTGAGTTGGAGAGAGTTATATACAGAAAGAGAGAGAGAGAGAGGGAATTATAGACACAGAGAGAGAACTACAGAGAGTGGAATGTAATACAACGCTTTGTTTACCAGCACTCCTCGCTCCCCTTCTCTTGTCTCCACACCTATGATCCACACATCTTGTCCAAACCGCACAACGCCGGTCGGGCCTCCTATAGCTGACATGGCGGAGGAAGAAGAGGCGGAGAACGCAAATGAAAAAAGAGGAAGAGAGAGGAAGGGAATCGGGGAGGGAGGGAGGGAGGTTGCCGACGTACAGTTGCTGCTGATTCTCTCCTGATGTGTGTGTGTGTCGGTCGGTCAGTGTGTGTGTGTGTGTGTGTGTGTGTGTGTGTGTGTGTGTGTGTGTGTGTGTGTGTGTGATGTGATGTGTTGGAATACTGGGGGGGGGGAGGACGACCAGTAGGAGCGCCAGTAGCTCTGGAGGTATAAGAGCGGTCGTCTGGCAACAGGAAGGTCGCTGGTTCGATCCCCAGGCTCCTCCCCCTCCTAGCTAAGTGTGGAGGTGTCCCCTGAGCAAGACACCACCTAACCCTACCTGCTCCTCCTAGCTAAGTGTGGAGGTGTCCCCTGAGCAAGACGCCACCTAACCCTACCTGCTCCTCCTAGCTAAGTGTGGAGGTGTCCCTGAGCAAGACGCCACCTAACCCTACCTGCTCCTGACGTGTTGGTTGTTACCTTGCATGGTTGACACCTTTCTGTTAAACAAAGCAAAAGAGAAGAAGACTAAGGCTTCTTATGTATACAGTGTGTGTGTACTTCCGTTCAACGTCAGCCCCGGGTGATGATTCCCCGCCTCCGTTCCCACGGCAACGCGACAACACCGAGCGAGCTCACCCGGCGGTGAGCAGGTTCACCTCGCCGTCAATCAAACGCTCGCGAACACGTAAGCCGCGTGGTTTATTCTGAGCTGAGCGGCGCGGGGGGGAAAGGAAAGGAGGGGAGGGTGGAGGGTGAGGGAAGGGGGGGGGGACAACGCAACAGCAGGCGGGAGGCGTGACACCGCGGCGGCTGCGGCGGCGGGGGCGGCGGCGGCGGGGGCGGCGGCAATGTGGCCATTTAGATCCAGCTGTGAGGCTTGATGCATTTGCACTTGGTAATGGTGATCATAACTCATTGTGGCGCCGTAATGTGCGTCGCATTAACAGCCGCGTGCCGGGCGCCGGGCGCCGGGCGGCGGGCGCCGGGCGCTGGCTGATCTGTGCCTAATGCACTATAGCTACGGGGCTAAGAGCGCTCATCAAACACTGTTCGAAACGCTCGCCTCCGCGTCACCGACGGCGTACACTTTGTCTCTTAAGTTTTCCGTTTTGCGCGCGCTAACGAAACAAGGAGGGTTTTGTTTTTTCCCCCCCCCGAGTAACGGGAGACGGATGGCGTTTATTTATACGGCCTGTGTGTGTGTGTGTGTGTGTGTGTGTGTGTGTGTGTGCGTGTGTGTGTGTGTGTGTGTGTGTGTGTGTGTGTGTGTGTGTGTGTGTGTGGTGTGTGTGTGTGTGTGTGTGTGTGAGCGGTGGTGTGTGTGTGTGTGTGTGTGTGTGTGTGTGTGTGTGTGTGTGTGTGTGTGTGTGTGTGTGTGTCGTGTGTGTGTGTCAGTGTGTGTGTGTGTGTGTGTGTGTTGTGTGTGTGTGTGTGTGTGTGTGTGTGTGTGTGTGTGTGTGTGTGTGTGTGTGTGTGTGTGTGTGTGTGTGTGTGTGTGTGTGTGTGTGTGTGTGTGTGTGTGTGTGTGTGTGTGTGTGTGTGTGTATGTGTGTGTGTGTAAGTGTGTGTGTATGTGTGTGTGTGTGTGTGTGTGTGTGTCCTGCAGAAGCTGGCGGTGGAGACGGGTGATGACGAGTCTCAGTGGGTGTACAGCGGTGGGTGTGGATCTGAGGTTCATACAGTATGTGTTTTCGAGAGGCCGTTCCTCGGAGTCTTGACGTCGAGTCTTTGAGTCATTCGGCACTAGGGGGTCACGTTGGCTCTCTGTTTGTGGGGTGAAGTGTCGCTCTCGTGATGCTAACGAGGTGAGCCTGCCGCGGACGTGTCTCGTCGTCGTCCGGTGTTCCCGCCCCCGGAGCTTGTCAATCCCGCTGTGATCCCATCCCATCCCTCACCCTCCACCCTCGACCGGAAGCATCCAGCGTCTGGGAATAGCAATCGCCGCACAGGTGAGTCTTTTTTTGTCAGCGCCGCGCCGTGCCGTGCGAGACTCGGGGGAGATAATGAAGATGTCAGGAAGGAATAGAGATGGATGGTTCTCGACAGGATGGCGAGCCAGGCGACGGCTCTCAATCTCTCAGCCTCGATCGCGACGTCTCAACCGACGACGACGAACTCACACGACGCTCTCGGAAACTTCACCGACGCTTTACACACATCTCCCTTTAAACGCCCCAATTACCCGGAACGTCGAATCATTATAAGTCCTAGAAGGTCCGGAAGATTCCCGGCGAACGTTCTGTCAGAAGCGTCTGTCTAAGTCTGGCTTTGACTCGCCCGCTTGTCGTTATCCGCGGCCTCACGAGTTCCCAGTTTCGTTCCCCCGCATTTGACGCGGATTCGCTTCAAGTGAGGAGCTTCTTCCGGTGACAAAGTGGAACTGACAGCACCACCACACCACCATCCCACCATCATCCCACCACCACCACCACCCACCACCACCACCCCACACCGCCGCCGCCCTCAAGATCCGTGGCTAAAGGCTCTTATGCACCACAAGCGAGGCGATACCTGCCTGCCTGCCTGCCTACTTAACCCCCGCGACTCATCCCATCACCACCACCACCATCACCACCACCACCACCACCACCCAGCTAGCTTGCCGGATCTCCCCGTGGTCCTCGGAGGAACCTCTCTCTCTCTCACTCTCCAGCCGTCCGCCCCCCCCCACCACCACCACCACCACCACCACCACCCCATCACCCCAACCCCATCCTCAACGCCTGGTTTTTTCCCGCCGCCCGCCGCCCGCCCGCTCCCACGCGCCGGGGGGATTAGCTAAAGTGATTATCAGCAGCTTTCGCAGTTTTGTAAAGATGAATCGTGGTAATTCGACACAAGCCGAGCGCCTCATGCGTGCCTAAGCCTCCCGCTCGACATCGGGGTTTTTGCGATTTTTCCGAAAAACTCGACGTGCCGCCATGTTGTTCCCCCCCCCCCCCCCCCCCCCCCCCCCCCCCCCCCCCCCCCCCCCCCCCCCCCCCCAACGCATCGCATGACGAGCCAGGTGGAGGTGGAGTCATCCGGCAGCCAAGTTGGCAGCGGGCTGACTTTGCACAACAACACAACACACACACACACACACTCGCTTTTATCCAAAGTATCGCCTCACGTTCACCCATTCATACACCGACGGCGGTGTCAACCATCCAAGGTAACAACCAACACGTCAGGAGCAGGTAGGGTTAGGTGGTGTCTTGCTCAGGGACACCTCCACACTTAGCTAGGAGGAGGGGGAGGAGCCCGGGGGGATCGAACCGGCGACCTCCCTGTTGCCCGACAACCGCAGCTCTTATACCTCCTGAGTTGAGCTACAGCCTCCTAAAATGTTTCCACAGTTTTGAAACTTCCGTCTGCTGCTTTGTCATTCCGTTGCCGAGCTACCTGCCCCCCCCCCTATGGGGATGATGATGGTGTTGCCGCCGCCGCCGCCGCCGCCGCCGCTGCACACGTTGTTTCACATTCTCGACATTCTCGTTTTACATCGTGTAGAACACGGTGTCTCCGGGGGGGCGTCGTGTACGGGGGGGTTGGTTCTGTGATTCCTTCGCGCTGCAGCAGGCGTGGAGTGACAGTGAGGCGGTGAAATGTTCCCGCCGGTATAAATGGCGGCGTCTCGGAGACACGCGGCGCCGCCGAACCGTCGGATATTAAAGACACTCAAACAACAACGAAACAATTAGTTCGCCGTCCTCCGAGCACATGGCTCGATCGCCCCTCGCCAGGACTTCCCATCTCTCTCTTTTTCTCTCTTCCTCTTTCTCTCTCTCTCTCTCTCTCTCTCCCTCTCTCTCTCTCTCTCTCTCTCTCTCTCTCTCTCTCTCTCTCTTTCTCTCTCTCTCTCTCTCCCTCTCCATCTTTCTTCTCTCTCTCTCTCTCTCTCTAATGT
>PIJE02004091.1:0-24406 GCA_002895965.2 Coryphaenoides rupestris
GGGATTTTAAAGGGGGGTCGATCCAAAACAAGTCAATTTAATGGATACTCTGTCCATACTGCCACATCTACATTGGAAATGTTAGTGTGCACACTTTTTTTTAAGGGTGCCATGTTGCACAGAAATGTATTTTGTGAATCCACCTCCAAAAAAGGGTCGCTCTTTTGTGATCCGTACATGCATACATATTGCAATAGTGGCCTCACGAGTGCATTGATATACCTTTGTATTGTTTTGTGTTGATATTTCATACGATGTATTGCTCTACTTGTTCCACCCAACATGCATACAAATGCATTGCATTATACTGTGATGAATTGTGGCATTCAGCTCTCAGTGTGAACACGCAGATGCAAACAATAGAGAGTTGGAGCTGCCATGGACAGTAATTTGTCCAAAGCCACGTTAAGAGTATTCCCATACCTGGGGGAGGGCCACCTGGGAACGGCGTTGGAGGAATCTTTCCCTGTTGGAAGGCAGCCGCTGGTAAAGTGAAAAGAAATGAAAAGATTAACAGTCAAGTCTATGCACGGGAAGGTACAGAGTGTGCTGGCCTTGTTTCCCCACACCGGAAATTACAAATTCAGTTCCAGTTCAGTTGCTACAGTCCACTGGGTAGGACGATCTATCCAGCATACTTTGAGGTGGACACTCGCACAAGTTTTTGAAACCGCATTGGAATGGCTAATCACGCTCACACCCGGCGGTATAACAGCTCTCCTTTAAAACTGCTCCATACTTGTTTTATCGATAAGGCTCTGGGCCTGCTCCTCCATCCACTTCTGATAGTAGTCCTTCACATTCTCTTTGTGTTTGCGACCGCTGCAGTGGGTCTTCCTCACCGAAGGCTGGAAGGGGAGAGTAACACGTGAGTAAAAACTGCCATCCCCACATTTAAACAGAGATTGTTCAGATGATTGACAACAGATCTTAAGAATCAAGCAAGCAAGTCTTACCGAGTCATGTGTCAGGTAGGTGTCACAGTAGTCACAGTAAAATCTGAAGGAAAGGTGGGATCACCAGGGTTAGTAAGCAACACATGCAACAATGAGTGAGCTGGTGGCACAAATAACTTATAACATTGCATGTTGTGTCAATGCACCATTGACACAACATGCAATATTGTTATAAATCTGCACTTATTAAACATCTCCCAGCGCCAACTGTCTTCAAATTCGAGAGAAATGTGATAAACCCAAGCAGGGGTCAACACTGCAACACATCAAGTCCAGGCCACACATGAACCAGATACCGGAAATTCCGACCACTGCAACGCACCACAGGCTCCAGAGTGTTAGAATAGAAGAGAAGACGAATATAATAACTACAAAATAACGTGTACATTTTAAAAGGAGACCCCCGCGATGAGCTCCACGCGTCATATTTAACGCACTGTGTACACGATTAGTTGGTTTATAGTGGGGTCGCTGCAGTTTGAATGAGCATTAGCATTAGCTACATATGCTAACGCTAATGCTAAAACGCCGAGCGAATCCGCGCAAGACTGTGAGCATAGAGATACACCGGGCTGCTCTAGGAGAGACACAGAGCGGCCACAGCACAGAGGAGTTGATGTTGAGTCGCGGTCGTGTTTTAAAAAGCGCCCAGAGTGTCCATATGTTAGCTTACTTCGGCATGCTTCCCGGCTAGCTTCACACCGACCGAGGATCCCGTGTCACCGATAAAAGCGTCCGGGCGCGCAACACACAAATGGAGACAGAGCGAGAAAGGATCCGGACCGGAGCTTCCCAGTTCCCACAACAACACGCATGCGCAACAACACCACCGCAACGTCGAGAAAATTTATTGGCTGATATTATAGCATAGAAAATAATCCAAAAAAATAACACAAATTATAATACAAAATGTTCTAGCATATTATAGCAAATAATAATTAAAAAAGAAATAAAATACTGTATACTCAAATGTCTGGAAGAGAATGTGAAATTCATATCATGTGGATTACGTCGTTCTTAATTCAACTTAATTCTGAATTTCAACGGGGTGGACATCATCTAATAGGTTGAAGTTGTGTTTGTTATTATTACTCAATTCAATTCAATTCAATTTCAATTTAAAGAGCTTTATTGGCATGGGAAACGTACATTTACATTGCCAAAGCGAGTGGTAAATAAAAACAAAAACAAATCTAATTTACAATTGTCGATTTACAAATGTACAATTGCAGATATTCTATAACAAAGAAATATGTAAACAAAGCTGCAATATTGCAATCAAATGTATAAATATGAGTATAAAAATATACATAAATATGAACTTATTCACTCTGGTAAGTACAGCAACCTCTCTCTCATTTCATCTCCCTCCATTTCTCTCTCTCTCTCTATATCTCCATCATCCCCAACACACCCCCTACTAAGATAAGATAAGATAGAACTTTATTGATCCCGAGGGAAATTCTTGTGCCAGGTTGCATAGCAATAGAATAAAACAATAGAGAAATAAACAGTAGAATAATAAATAAAATAACAGATTTACAAATGTACAGTAGGTCTAAGTGCTAGGAGAAGTATACAAATATAGGTGAAGTATAAAACTATATTAAGATAAGATATTCAGTCAGCAAAAACAATTTGGCAATGTGTATCTAAAATGAACATCTAAAACATACTTATAAAGAACTAAATATGTACAGGTAAGTAAGTCAACTTAAAAAACTGGGTTACAAAATAAATAATATACAAAAATGTACAAAAATACATTTCCATATTCTATATTATGCCTCTCATCGGGATATTTATATACCACGTTCAATTCAACTTTGATTAATTGCTCAGCCAATCAGAACGCGGCTTTCGGATAGCAACAGATGACGTAGAACGAGGTTGGCGCTTCGTGACCGCGTGACGTGTGCGCGGCGAACCGTCTCCCCCTGCACAGATGACGTAGAACGAGGTTGGCGCTTCGTGACCGCGTGACGTGTGCGCGGCGAACCGTCTCCCCCGCACACACACAGCCGCCGCCATGCGTACTGACGTCGTCGTTGTTGTTGTGGTGTCGTCGTTATGGCCTCGGAGTCGGACTAGCAGCCTGAGGTAGTGGCGGGTACGTCGTCATGGACGTGGACGCGGAGCTGACGCAGCGCTTCAGCTGCCTGGGCACCACGGACAGGGACGTGCTCGTCGCCGAGTTCCAGAGGCTGCTGGGCTTCCAGCTCGACCCGGCGGGATGCGCCTTCTTCCTGGACATGAGCAACTGGTGAGTCCTACGACCCCACCATCCATCATCATCACCACCATCATCCATCCTCATCCGTCATCCCGGTAGTCGCGTAGGTTTTTTTTGGCGGGCTCGATCAACTCGGCTGTGACGTCATTACCAGGTCCCGACTTCCGGAAACGTCGTCACACCCGAGAGTTGATTGACCGACCGACCGACCGACCGTGTTTCCAGTTCACTCAGCCCGTCCGTCAGCCGTCGGCGTCTTCCTGAAACTTCCGACGACTTGGAGGAAGTCTGAAATTCCCACTTCTGAATAGAACTGCAACGCACCTTTGCATACAATTAATGGAACGCACCATGTATACAATTAATGGAACGCACCATGTACACAATTAATGGAACGCACCATGTATACAATTAATGGAACGCACCATGTACACAATTAATGGAACGCACCATGTATACAATTAATGGAACGCACCATGAACTGGAACGCACCATTGCATACAATTAATGGAACGCACCATGTATACAATTAATGGAACGCACCATGTATACAATTAATGGAATGCACCATTTACGCAATTAATGGCAGATTTTCCGAGATTCCGCAAACAACCGCCCACATGCTTATCCGACTCCAACTCTACCATTACGGATACGCATGTTCGTCCGTCCATGTAATACAATTAATGGAAACCGCACTCAGGTTATCATAACAAACTTAGATGAGAGAGCGTCACCATGTTAAATTCTGTGAGGCTGCATCATGTTTGCAGTTATCATAGTGTGATATGGATTGTTCTGTGACGAAAACCTACTTGGCAACAAATCTGATTCTGATTCTGACGTGATGTTGCACAATCACGTCATTTTCCTCCACCTCTTAAGTTGTGTTTGCATGGCAACGCCGTCATGACGTCACTAGGCGTGATGCACGAATTCGGGTTGTAGCAACAAGTGGTTTTTGACGACCCCCCCAAGCATGATTTTCCTCCAATCATCGATTAACTGGAGTTGGAAGAAAATTGTATCTGGGCCAAAACTTGCTTTTGCCCAGATAAACGTACTAAATGTACTCCCTTTAGAATGATCACAATTCTTTCTTTTCTTTTTTTACCAGGAACCTGCAAGCTGCTATTGGTGCGTACTACGACTTTGAAAGTCCCAACGTCAACGCGCCGTCTATGTCCTTCATGGAAGACGTGACGATCGGAGAAGGAGAGTCTGTCCCCCCAGACACCCCGTTCACCAAGACCTGGAGAATACAGAACACAGGTGTGGCCCTGGAGTCATACCAATAGTGTTTTATAATGGAATGCATATATTAATAACATTAAATGGGACATATTACACCACCAGGTGTGAGTGTGATTAGCCATTGCAAGCCGTTTCACAACTGCCATGTGACCCACGTCTAGTGACATCACAAGTGGGAATGTCCACCTAGATGTATGCTGACTAGATCAGTTTACCTGTCGGTACAGTCCACTGGGTAGGCTGGTAGACTGATCTAGTAATCATACATCAGGTGGACATTCCCACTTGTGATGTCACTAGACGGTTGTCACATCAACACGCTCTCTCTCTCCTCTTCCTCTCCTCCATTCTTTTCTTTCTCTCTCCTCTCTCTCTCCTCCTCTCTCGCTCTCCTCTCTCTCCTCCTCTCCCTCTCCTCCTTTCTTTCTTTCTCCTCCTCTCCTCTCTCGGTCGTCGGGTCGAACGTGATGTCCGCTTGGTGGCCGACCCAGTTTGCGCTCACGGCCTTAGACCATGGTTGCTGGTCACAAGGCCTTCTGCGTACCCCCAGGGCTTAGGTTGTTCGACTTCCTATCTGTCTCAGTGTAGCGTCCTAATGCGTATCCACGCCACCCGCCCGCCACAACCCCAAGCTTCAGCAGAACGTCCTTCAGGCCCAGACTCTACTAACCCGAGACCACGCGAGGAGACCCAGTCAGGCCCCGATGTTCCAGGGCCAGTGGCGCATGTGCACGGCCACCGGGCTCTTCTACGGAGGTAGGAGGGGCGTGGCGGCACTCCCGGGTCGGGCAAGGCCAGGGTCGTCTAGACTTGTGTATTGTAGAGTAGAGCGTTACTCAAACTGTGGGCCGGGGCCCAGTACCGGCACCCGCTGCACAGCAGTGGCTTCGGGGCCGCACTCCAGCTGTTTAAAAAAACGGCTATATTATAAGATACGATAAGATAAAACTTTATTAATCCCGAAGGACATTCTTGTGCCAGAGGTTGCATGCAATAGAATAATGAACATAGAATAAACAATAGATTATTCATATTAGTGACGGTTGAAGATGTGCTTATCGATTGTAAGTGTGCAAAATACTCATTGACCCACGCGATACGGAGATTGCGGTCAACAAATCACATTTCACGTCGCTGCTTCTTGTGACGTATATTGTCCTTCTAATGCATGTGTCTGTCACCCTTCCATTTTAGATTTTTTGTTCAATTTCAACGCCAGAAACAAAGAGCTACCCCGATCTCTGCCCGCTCCCGATTCGCTGACACACGATCAGCCCTACAAATTAGCCAGCTCTTCCTCTGTGTATTCCAGCTCCTCAGACATTTGTGGTTTCGCTAGCTAGTTTCAGTCATGAGAAGTGGGGACGGCTGTCTGTGTTTGATGTTGAACGGGCCTCTATTGGATGGAGGGGGGTGGGTGGTGGCTTGCGTGTGTGTGATTGATGGCTGGTTTAAACAGCAGCCTTACCTGGCCCGAGTCAGGCTGACTAGACTCTGGGGCTGCTGGGTGAGGCTGCGTCATCAACCAAACCAGTCATCAACCGCACACACTCCACACTTACGCTAAGCTCACACCAAAGGCTCCTGCAGTGGCTGTGGCCCGCACACTGGTTACGTGCTGCCCAGCCGTCGCCAGGAGACATCATGTTCGGTCGTGCCCCGATGTCAAGTTGTGTGTGTGGAGGAAAGTACTATCCAATACAGCGAGGGATCCCCACTCTTTATCAGACACTTTCTACCACGTTTATTTTTTGTTGTTGTGTCCCCCGGTACTTAAACGCAGGCATGGCAACACACCTACCTCCTACCACCACCCTACCAACCCCACATCACCACCCACAACACACACCACACCACCACCTCCTCCACCACCACCACCCACCACCACCACACCAACACACACCACCACCACCACCTCTACACCACCACCTCACCACCCACCACCACCTCACACCACACGACCTAACTTTCACGTTGCGCGACCTTCCCTTCTCACCCCGACCAGCCCACTCATCTCCCTCTAGTCCCCTCCTCAGGACCACGTCCTTCCGAGAACCTAGACCACACACGCCTAACGCGGCCCGGTGCTGGAAGGCCTCGTACGACGACGACGACGACCTCAAGGAGTCCGGGGGTCACGAACCGGCGGCAGACTATCGCCGGGCCGACCCGGCGGGCGCCCGCATCGCCCGCGGGGAGAGCTTTGTGTCTGCCGCCATGTACGTGTAGCGTATCGCCACGGCAACCGCAGGCACTCGGGGAGCGAGCTCCAGATCAGAAGCGTTTTCAGAGCAGAATGTAAAAAGATGAGCACCTTAGAACACATCGGCTCTTTGGTGTCTGATTCTAAAATGATTCAATCTGGCCTTTTTTCATCAGCATTTTTGGTATAAAGCGAACTTTGGAGATTGTGTTTAAGATTGGAAAGCTAAACTAGTCTAGATCACCTGTCTGACCGGTCTTAGCTTAAGGTGCACATCTGATATAAAATACCTTCAGTTGAACAAAAGCATCCAAAGCTAGCAGACGGCAGCGTGCCGGAGAACCCCGCGAACGCTATTGATCTGAAGCTAACGAACCACCGACCTTTACTTTAATTGATTAAAGCCGATACCATACGCAACATGATACTGTGACCATGACAACACAACACAACTAAAAGTAACACAAAACACGTTCTCTTGCTTTCACGCCAAATTCTACATTTCACACTCAGAGCTGAATCACTGATCCACTTCCACTCCTATCTCAGAATCCTGGAATGAGACTCAAACAACAACAACAACAACAACAACAACAACAACAGCGGATTTAGTTTCTATATTTCATGAGTCGTGCGTTCGACACACACACACACACACACACACACACACAGACACACACACACACACACACACACCTCAACACACACACACACACACACACACACAACACACACACACGAACACACACACACGAACACACACACACACACACACACACACACACACAAACACACACACACACACACACACACACACACACACACACACACACACGAACACACACACACACACGAACACACACACACACACGAACACACACACACACACAAACACACACACACACACACACGAACACACACACACACACGAACACACACACACACGCACACACACACACAGCACACACACTACATTGATGATGTTGATGATTCATATATTGTTGGTGAAATGTCTACAAATTAAAGAAAAAACCATATAAATATATATATACTGTATACATAATACACATTGTGGGTGGTTAACTGTGTACAGGGGAAGGGTGCCCTGAGAGGAGGGGAGAAAACTGTGGATATTACTACTTTACTTTTCACGGGTACTTTGACTTTATCACTTTTATTAAACGTTTTGGTTTTGAGCTCACGGGGAAAACACAAACTGGTCCTCCTCTTCCTCCTCCTCTTCCCCTCCCTCCCCTCTCCTCCCTCTCCTCCCTCCCCTTCCTCCTCCCTCCTCCTCTTCCTCTGCATGGCATGATTATCCGTGGCTCCGTCCCGACAGCGCACCCCGGTGGCTACGTCACGTAACCGCGTTTCATTTGTACAACAACGTTTTGAATGTTTTAAATGTAAAAAACGAAAAGAAAAGAAAAGAAAAGAAAAGAAAAGAAAAGTCAGTTTGTTTCTCCTCGTGGGATGTCTCTCTCACCCCCCCCCCACACACACACACTCACACACACACACACACACTACACACACACTACACACCACTACACAACCACCACACCACTACACCAACACACCACTACACCAACACACCACTACACCACACACACCAACACACCACTACACCAACACACCCACAACACCACATACACACACACACACACACACCCACACCCACACACCCACACACACACACACACACACACACACACACACACACACACACACACCGTCGTGTGAAAGGATGAACACACACTCTTCTATTCTCAGTTGTCTCTCTTCTCACTCTCCTCAACGGTCGAAGCTTTGACTCAATACTTAAAGTCTGACTTACTTGTGTTTTTTTTTGGTCGTCGTTGTGTTTTTTTTTCCTGTGACAATCATATTTTAATATGTACCTCTGTGGTGTCTCTCTGACTGAGTGTGTTTGATGACGGGTCTGGTGGCGCACAACACAAATGTGCACATTTCTCTGGTGGGTGTTCCCATAATGCACTGCTTTCCTCACCCTTAACCTACTCAAACCAAACCCTTACCTAAACTTAACCAACTCTAACCTAACCCTAATCATCTCTAACTAATACTTAACTTAACCATCTTAACATAATGCCTGAACGTAACCAACTGTAATAACTTCCACCTTACCATTCGCTCACCTAATCACATCACCGTACCCATATTTACTTGATATCTAAGATTTGAACCCATCTCCCAAAACCGCTAATATATAAACCTGACCATCTCCTAAACCCAACCAAATCCTAACTTAACCACTCAACCAAATGCTTAGCATTAACCATATCCAACCCAATCCCTAAACTGAACAAGTTAATGCATAAGGGATTTGTTAAGGTGTTAGGGTTAGAGACGGTTGTACATATCTCTAACCTAACACCGAAATTAAAACCGTCTAAGCTCATATCTAAAATGTAAACCGTGTCTCCATGACGACCACTATCTAACATTTTACCTCAACGTCATCCTTCGGTATCTTTCCGTGTCCCGTGGAATATCTAAACCCTCCCAGAGGGAACGTCCACCAGAGGAATCATCAGTATAGTTGCATGGACCTCTGGAGGAACCCCGTGTTGTCTGCTAGCAGGGAAGTCCGATATTACCTCCTCCACGATGACTCCGCGCCTTCCCTGTCCGCACCCCGCCGTTAACTCGTCGCGTGCGGCTGCCCCACGTCAACTCCAACCATCCCACCCACATCCCACCATCCCCCATCCGCTGCCCGTTTACGACGCCCTACGTTTCTCACCCATCTGCGCTTCCCTCTACTCCCCTGCAGCGCCCCTTTTACTTCCGCCTAGCCCCGTTCGTGCCTGCGCGTAAAAGTATGTCGTTTTGACTGTGCATCTCGTTTAGAAGCTCGTCGCTGTATGTTCGCGTTTCCGCACATAAAAAGCGGAAGAGAGACGCATGCCGCCAGTCTTTAGGAGACCATATATAGAACTGACGAATTCACGCTTTTCAGAAACGATATTCCCATCTGATTCACCTGGTCAACGTTCCGCAAAAGGCGGAGGATACTAACTGGCTATTGAGCCGTACCATGTGCAGAATACCACGACTCCCACCACCATCCCAGAACCGCACCCAGATAAATCGGAACAAGTCATACCCACCAGACGATCTCATGACGTCCTTCTGAGAACTGCGCGCGTACACACCACAACCGAACATAGCACATGGGCCGCGTACAGCCTTGAACAAACGAGGTCAAGCGCCCACACCACCCTACCGCCACACAACGTCCACAACACACACCGAAGCACATCACTAAAACGCTTCGGGTGGACAGTTGGACAAAGATGGGCGGCGTTGAAACGAGTCGCCCCCCCTTCCGTCCAACTGTCCACCCGAAGCGTTTTAGCATTTCAGTGTTTTACTGATGATGTAGAAGAGTCCATTCTGTTTGTTTCCACGTTGGTTACGCCGCCTTCTCGCCGTGCAGCCAGACGTGCCTTCTTCGTGTTCTGTTGAGCGTCTCGGTTATGACGCCGTCGCCGGGACGGACGATGGACAACAACAGCAGAGAATAAAAAACCAACTGGACACAGACGGGGAGAGCTCAGCCACTGGAAATACTTTCACTTGATGGGGAATTATCTTTTTACCGAGGAGAGGAAACCAGCAACCACGTTGAACAGCAGACAGAGCAGGCTGTGAGCACGCGCATCGCCACGATAAGGAAATACTTCCTTACCAACCGATCTCTGACGGAGATTCGAGCTCGTGTTGCACCATTGATTGTCATTTCATGAAGGGTGTTTTCACGTTAATAATGATACTTCGGATTTTCCTCAGTCTTCGACGTTCCGTCTTTGTGCTTGTGCTTTGGAGCTTTCTACGTATCCGTATAGTCGCCACCTCATTAGTGGCTATTATTTTCCCTAATTTCTCGAACTTTCTGGCGCAGACCGAGAGGGTGACTTATATTGGTCACATAGCAACGTAAAAACTGATTCAGACGAACAGCGACTTATAAGTGTCGATCGGCGACAATAAACACGGCTAAAACCAGAGAACGAGATGAGCCTCGTGAATTACAGCACGTCGCGGGTGGCCGCAGAGCCGAAAGCAGGCGTTCGAGAGTACGCCTCACCTGATCATAGAACTGCTTTTTGCTATACTCTCCAGCTAACTAGGTCACGTTAAACTAGACGAAAACGTGTCTTTGCTACCGACGCGTGGTCAAGTTATTAATGTCACTCGAGAGGTCCTTCATCAACAAACAGAAGAGAGACGTGAGACAGAAGAGGCACACACAGAGAGAGAGAGAGAGCGAGAGAGAGCGGGACACAGAGAGAGAGAGAGAGAGAGAGAGAGAGAGGGAAAGAGAGAGAGAGAGAGAGAGAGAGAGAGATAGACAGAGAGAGATGGAAGAGGGAGAGGGAGAGAGGGAGACTAAGTAATCTGAGGTACAAATGTGTTGTCGTAAGATGTGACGGAGTCATCCTTAAGCGGACCTCCCAATGTCTTTGAAGTGAAGCGAGTCTAATGAAATCTGAACAAGTACAGCCTAGATGTAGTGCTCGAATCAGACAGTACATCTAATACATTTCGCACCAGAAAGCAACCTAAAATAATGCTAGTATAGTGGGATAGTATGTGTATGTCACTGAGAATAAGTGCAGCAGAACATGACATGAAAATGCAAGAGACCCAATGTAAGACGATTAAAAAATTTCCAAGTACTCGATAATATACAAAACACCACCCCCTTAACACAACAATAACAATGGTGTCATGAATAGAAAGGATACGACTCTACCCCTTGCATACCAGAGGTGAAAATTTGGTGCAACATGGTCGGCTTGTTGTCGTGGACGTGCAGCCATCTGAATTTCGGGATGAGACGGACACACGTCCATGTGAAATGCCCAGAGTGTGAGGATTATGTTTATTGGCACTAGCATGACTAAATAAGTCTGTATAGTCACGAGCACATCCGTAGAGTTTGCCCTGGGCGGTTTGATGAGCAGATGAGCAAGTATCACGCCCAGGGAGCGGTGGCGGGGCGGAGCTTAACCGAGGTACGTGTAAATACGAGGGAGAGTCCTGATACCGATTGCCGATGTACTCCGTCTCTCTGATACCCAGTCAGAACTATTAAGAAGTGGCATCTGTCTGGCTTGCCACAACCGGTGCGAGAAAGAAGGTTAGCGCAGGAGGGTCTATAAAATACCGGCTTAAGTCCTTAAAAACCAAGTGTGAGTGATCAGCAGGCAACGAGGTATGGATCGGAGAGTCTTTACGATGCCGATATACGATCCTAGTCGTCAAATATGTTTGCCACGGGTCGAGAAGAGTTAGAGAGGGTCATGAAACTGCTGATGTTTAAACATTAACGAAGCTGTCCCAGACTAAGGGACCTAGGAGAGTGGACTTAAAGAGGTCCTACTTCAGTGACATCAGCAAGTGGGAGTGGTAGAATCACCCTACCGGTAGTCTGACTGGTAGTCTGAATCAATCTATCCCTCCATCATACATCAGGTGACTCCCACTTGTGATGTCACAAATATGTAGCTTTTGAAATTTGCTCGTAATATCGCCCCCCTGGTGGTGGAATAGGGGTCCTTTAATCCACACTCGCCACTTGTGATGTCACAAATGGGAAGATTTGCAAATGGTGGCCGATGGACAGATCATCAGACCTGAGAGGGCTGGGAGGATGTGAAGGAGGCACACAGGGAAGTGACAGACAGGAAGTGACAGACCAGGAAGTGACCGACAGGAAGTGACATACTCGTCTTCCTGCCGCTTGCGGATGAAGAAGGACTGGCGGCCGATGATGATGCCGATCAGGGCGTAGGGGCCCCCAGGATCCCCAGGCGATCCTATGGCCCCCAGTCGACCGGAGCTGAGGGGTCCGTCGTTTTCTGGAGAGAGAGGGAGAGAGAGAGAGAGAGAGAGACAAAGACAGACAGAGAGAGAGAGAAGAGTTGACATCACACCATTCTCACTCAACTCTAGCAAAAACCCCAGCTCACCCAACGCTGCTTGAATACAAACCTGATTGAAAGGAAGGGAACCACACACACACACACACACACACACACACACACACACACACACAGACAAGCAGAGAGCAGCTAGCATGCTAGCAGTGTTCCACCAATCAATTGCTACAGTGGCTAGCGTAGCAATTGACCTCGCTACACGCTACGTCGGCGGGGACGTCCTGCTAGCCTGCAACCCAATTATCGAGACACAGCCGGCGCTAACTGCTAGCGCTCCCCTTGAGTGTGTGTGTGTGTGTTGTGTGTGTGTGTGTGTGTGTGGTTTGGTGGCTGGTTTTAAATGCCCTAAATGGTAAATGTAAATGTAAATGTAAATGTAGATGATAATGTTTTGGTTAATTGGGGTGATTGAGGTGAGTCAGGGACAGTGGATCTGTCAGATTCAAATTTTACTGTCAACACGTGAAACACTTGACTCTCCAAACGCGGCCGCCGCTGGAATGAGGACGAAGTGTTTTGTACGCAGAGCACGGAACACGGGGGTCAGGGGTCAGCTTACTCACCACTCCACATCCTCAGGCGCCGCTGGGGAATTGAGCCGAGCTATCCCGGCGCAGACAGGGGAGAACCAGGGATGCGAGCTTGATTAAGGGCAATCACCCGGGATATAAAGAAGGATAAAAAACAGAGCACTATTCCAATCGATATCTAAAGGGAGGAGTGCACTGAGGCGAACACTGGATGGGGACAGGTGCGGCTGAATGCATCAGAGAGAGGATAAAAAGGATGCACTAAGAAGCGGGAGGAGTAGCTGAGGCGAAACTGGAGGTGCGTGCTGTGTGCAGAGGGAGGAGAGAAAGAGTTGGCTGTGTGCCCGTGGACTTATGAGACCCCGCTTCGTGAATGACCCCCGCCTGTCCGACAACCCGCATCCAAGCCCCACCCTGGACTGTACGAGAATCTGCCTACGTGTACCGACCCCTGCCCACGGACAACGACGATTCTCGAGGATTACGGACTGGCCAATATGACTGACACCACGGCACCGAGTTAACCCGTCCGACAGAAACCCACGACGTCATCGTAATATCGACTTCCCTGCTAGCAACACGGGTTCCTTCTCCAGAGTCCATGCAATATATGATATTCTCTGGTGGACGTTCCTCTGGGAGGGGTTTAGATATTTCCACGGGACACGGAAAGATACCGTAAGGAATGACGTTCGAGTGTAAATGTTAGATTATTGGTCGTACATGGTAGAACGACTTACATTTAGATATGATGATTTAGACGGCTCTGAACGTTTCGGTGTTAGGTTTACGAGGTATCGTACCAACCCTCTACCCTAAACACCTTAACCAACATCCCTATGCATCACACGTTGTTAGTTTAGGATTGGGTTGGATATGGTTAATGCTAAGCATTTGGTTAAGAGATGGTTAAGTTTAGGATTTGGTTGGGTTTAGGAGATGGTCAGGTTTATATATTAGCTTTGAGATGGTTCAATTTAGATATCAAGTAAGATATGGTTACGGTATGTATTAGGTGAGCGATGGTAAAGTGGAGTTATTACAGTTGGTTACGTTCAGGCATTATGTTAAAGATGGTTAAGTTAAAGTATTAGTTAGAGATGATTAGGGTTAGGGTTAGAGTTGGTTAAGTTTAGGTAAGGGTTTGGTTTGAGTAGGTTAAGGGTGAGGAAAGCAGTGCATTATGGGAACACCCACCAGAGAAATGTGCACATTGTGTTGTGCGCCACCAACCCGTCATCAACACACTCAGTCAGAGAGACACCACAGAGGTACATATTAAAATATGATTGTCACAGGAAAAAAAAACACAACGACGACCAAAAAAACACAAGTAAGTCAGACTTAAGTATTGAGTCAAAGCTTCGACCGTGAGGAGAGTGAGAAGAGAGACAACTGAGAATAGAAGAGTGTGTGTTCATCCTTTCACACGACGGTGTTGTGTGTGTGTGTAGTGTGTGTTGTGTGTCATCCTTTACACGACGGTGTTGTTGTGTGTGTTGTGTTCATCCTTTCACACGACGGTGTGTGTGTGTGTGTGTGTGTCGTCTGTCACCAGTGTGTGTTGTTGTTCATCCTTTCACACGACGGTGCGTGTTGTGTGTGTGTGTGTGTGTGGTGTGTGTGTGTGGTGTGTGTGTGTGTGTGTGTGTAGTGTGTGTGTGTGTGTGTGTGTGTGTTGTCGGGGGGGGCTGGAGAGAGACATCCCACGAGGAGAAACAAACTGGACTTTCTTTCTTTTCTTTTCTTTTCTTTTCTTTTCGTTTTTTACATTTAAAACATTCAAAACGTTTGTTGTACAAATGAAACGCGGGTTACGTGACGTAGCCACCGGGGTGCGCTGTCGGGACGGAGCCACGGATAATCATGCCATGCAGAGGAAGAGGAGGAGGAGGAAGAGGAGGAGGAGGAGGAGGAAGAGGAGGAAGAGGAGGAGGACCAGTTTGTGTTTTCCCCGTGAGCTCAAAACCAAAACGTTTAATAAAAGTGATAAAGTCAAAGTACCCGTGAAAAGTAAAGTAGTAATATCCACAGTTTTCTCCCCTCCTCTCAGGGCACCCTTCCCCTGTACACAGTTAACCACCCACAATGTGTATTATGTATACAGTATATATATATTTATATGGTTTTTTCTTTAATTTGTAGACATTTCACCAACAATATATGAATCATCAACATCATCAATGGTATTTACAGTGCGTGTGGGTTGTTTGGTAGTCTTGGGCGTAAAGAAGGATGTTTGTGTCTGTAGTTCACACTTCTGCTTCGACCGCGATGCGTTCTTTTAGTTTACAATCAGTGTGTGTGTGTGTGTGTCTGTGGTGTGTGTGTGTGTGTGTGTTGAGGTGTGTGTGTGTGTGTCTGTGTGTGTGTGTTGAGGTGTGTGTGTGTGTGTGTGTGTGTGTGTTGAGGTGTGTAAGGAGGTGTATAAGTAATGGGCTCGCTGTCTCGCGACACTCGCAGTAAGAGGTGTGTGTGTGTGTCGAACGCACGACTCATGAAATATAGAAACTAAATCCGCTGTTGTTGTTGTTGTTGTTGTTGTTGTTGTTGTTGTTGTTGTTTGAGTCTCATTCCAGGATTCTGAGATAGGAGTGGAAGTGGATCAGTGATTCAGCTCTGAGTGTGAAATGTAGAATTTGGCGTGAAAGCAAGAGAACGTGTTTTGTGTTACTTTTAGTTGTGTTGTGTTGTCATGGTCACAGTATCATGTTGCGTATGGTATCGGCTTTAATCAATTAAAGTAAAGGTCGGTGGTTCGTTAGCTTCAGATCAATAGCGTTCGCGGGGTTCTCCGGCACGCTGCCGTCTGCTAGCTTTGGATGCTTTTGTTCAACTGAAGGTATTTTATATCAGATGTGCACCTTAAGCTAAGACCGGTCAGACAGGTGATCTAGACTAGTTTAGCTTTCCAATCTTAAACACAATCTCCAAAGTTCGCTTTATACCAAAAATGCTGATGAAAAAAGGCCAGATTGAATCATTTTAGAATCAGACACCAAAGAGCCGATGTGTTCTAAGGTGCTCATCTTTTTACATTCTGCTCTGAAAACGCTTCTGATCTGGAGCTCGCTCCCCGAGTGCCTGCGGTTGCCGTGGCGATACGCTACACGTACATGGCGGCAGACACAAAGCTCTCCCCGCGGGCGATGCGGGCGCCCGCCGGGTCGGCCCGGCGATAGTCTGCCGCCGGTTCGTGACCCCCGGACTCCTTGAGGTCGTCGTCGTCGTCGTACGAGGCCTTCCGGAGCGCCGGGCCGCCGCCGTTCAGCGCCCCGCTCTCCGTGGCGTCGTAGTCCAGACTCTGGAGGAACACGGAGACAGGAAGAGGAAGTTCGCGTCACCGCGGGGTGAAGGAAACCGGTCAGTTCGGCTGCTTCGGGTAGGTTCTGTCTCTTGAACAGCCTGTTTACATCCCTCTCCTGATATGGAAAGTGTGAACTTGCTGGGCGTGGGTTGGTGCAGCGTTGGGTTGCGTCTCATGTGCTCCGTCAGGTCTGTTCATCTTGAAGCGTTTGGCGCACACGGGGCAGTGGAAGGCCTCTGGTCCAGCATAAGACCAAAGATGTGACGGTGGCGGGTCGCGCATGCTGCGTGTGTGTGAACGTCTTGCCACAGTGGCACAGGAAGAGCTTGCCGGAGCCGCCGCCGCCGCTACCGCTAGCCCCGGCGCAATATACACCCATGTTAAACTGTCTGAGGAGCTGAAAAATCAATTAAGGTACGCCCGTCTCCTTTGTTCATTCTGGTTGCCACCGTGCGCTCTTGGACAGGTGAGACAGAGGCCTAATACACATGCAGGTGTTGATGTTCTGTTTAGATCCACTAGGTCACGAGTGTGGCCACCAACTGTATGTTTGGATTCGTTTAGAAATGTGGATCTTGTGCCGTCGGGTTGGGTTATATGTGCGGGTGGCGGGGTGGGCGGGGTGGGCTCGGTGTGACCCGTACAGGACTCTGCCTTGCAGATAGCACCACTGGCTGGCATACAGTGGCATAAATCCATTGTTGAAAAGATGTTTATTACGAAAAGAACGTTGCGTGTGTGTGTAAGTATGCAGGAGAGTAATAGTGTGCTTTGCATTGCAAAGGCACCCTAATAATAATAATAATAATAATAATAACATTCATACTTACTTTCACTTTGAAAGCAACATTCAATCCATAAAAAAGTGTCAATAAATGAAATGTCTGTATTTGAGATTGACTTGATGAACTCACTGACTTAAATCTCCAATCTGTGACTGATGCTTGGAAACCATGGCAACACCATCTCGCCCGGCGACGGCCATTTTGCTTCGGTTCCCGCCACTTCACTTTATAACGTTTGAGTTATGTTTTATAGTTTTATCATATTTAAGATGTTTAAAATCATGTTTCAAGATTTTGTTTCTCAATCAAGATGTTGGACAGACTCGGTGGGAGCATTTTAAACTGAAATTAAGTAGAGTTTGAACATTGATTAAAAATATATTATTTTAGAGTTCTGCTAGCTTGAGAATCACATTGTTTGGCTGATTCATGTTATTTCTTGAAAATTGTTTGATTTTGGGTGAATTGGATTCTAAAGTTATCACTGTTGTCTTCCTTTGGCTTATTCTGTCAATAAAATATCTGTCATAAATAATTGTGTGTTGTCATGTACTGTCAATAATCTTAGCAGATTGTTCACTCATGTAATTTAGTCACGTTTATTGGCTCAGGTCAGAGGTCAGCGTGCAAAAGACTCAAGGAACAGTAAGGGTTAGCCGTTGCTAGGCAACACCCTTTGCACACGGCTCGCTCCATTTGACAGCGAACACTTTGAGTTTGGTTTTAGTTGGACTGAGACAGAGAAAGCTGATCTTTAAGGACGCTAAACAGAACATTAAGAGAGTTTTCCCAGTTGTGTGCGTCTATGACCACCAAAGCACACAAACCCACGGTAGTATAGGAACAAGAGTGCCTGTGCATCTGTATAAATACATCTCCAAATGATATTCCTGCCTCCCGGTTCCTGACCAGACACCCCATGTCGCTGACTCACTTATACAGTTTGGTTTCTAACTTATGTTGTTTGGTTGCTCGCTTTATAAAGCTTAAGACTTCAGGGTTTTGAACGGACAAATATCTGTGAAGGACAAACTGTTTGTAACACAGGAAGTCTCTCTTTGTCTTTCACACACACACACACACACACACACAGACACACACACACAGACACAGACACACACACACTAATGTGTTAGCATGACTCCACCTGCATCATCAACAACACAAACCAGACAGTAAACTGGTTTATTTCTGTGTTTGGCGTCGAGGGAGCCGCTGGGTGAGGCAGGACTGCTACCAGAGGTGGCAAAAGTACACACATTCTGTACTTAAGTAAAAGTACAGATACTTGTGTAAAAAATACTTTGATAAAAGTAGAAGTACTGATTCATCTTTTTACTCAAGTAAAAGTAAAAAAGTACAGACTCTGAAATGCACTCATAGTAAAAAGTAACTTTTTTCGTGTGTTTTTGTTCAAAGCTAACAGAACCTGACGTCATATTAATATAAATATAATAATAAAAGGGAATAGGAACTTTATTTCTACTTCTATTACTGCCTTTCTGAAAGTATTCAGCATGAACAACCAAAACAAAGTGGATGGACAAAACAAGCTCTATTTGCTGTCTCCTACATAGTAGATGGGTGACTTGGCCTCTCCATAGGCCTTAAGAAATCACACAAATGATTCTGTTGGAAATCAGTCTTGGGCCAAACCATTACAAGGGGTAATGCCTATACATAAAACTACAGTCAATAGAAACATTTCCTTCAACAATATTTACAACAATAATTCAGATATACAGTAAATACATTGAGATCCCACATTTTTGGAAAATAACGTGACTTTGTTCCCGCTCGGCCGTGGCGGGGCCTATGTGGTTTCTTTTCACGGGGCCCAAAATCCCTGTGAGGATGAGAATATAAAGCCAAGTGGTAGTCGAGGCTTTTAATGGAGAGAGAGAGAAACCAGTCTCTGCAGATACCCGCAGAAATTAATACGAAACGCAAAACCGGAAAAACAAGAAAACATAACGAGGATCGGACAAAAGACGACGACAGCAACATTATGGGGATTAAAAAAAAAAGATAAAAGGTTGGGTTGCTATAAAGTAAAAAGAGAATAAAGTAAGAATAGAACTGAGTGAAGGGAAGAGTGGTTTTAAAAGCCTTGAATGGGCCTTCTGACCCGTCGGGGCCCCGCCTCCAGCCGGCGGTCCAACATGGCGGTGAAGCCTCCATGTTTAAAGATGAGTCTGTTATCTGACGAGACGCCCGGGGACTCGGGAGGCGACCTCTCGTGACCCCGAAGGTTTCGCACACGTGAAGTCTTTGTTTACCGTTTCATTGTTATTGATTAGGATTTAATAGGCTCATTTTTATTTACCCACAATCCCCAGCGGCGCCTGAGGATGTGGAGTGGTGAGTAAGCTGACCCCTGACCCCTGACCCCCGTGTTCCGTGCTCTGCGTACAAAACACTTCGTCCTCATTCCAGCGGCGGCCGCGTTTGGAGAGTCAAGTGTTTCACGTGTTGACAGTAAAATTTGAATCTGACAGATCCACTGTCCCTGACTCACCTCAATCACCCCAATTAACCAAAACATTATCATCTACATTTACATTTACATTTACATTTACATTTAGGGCATTTGGCGCTTTTATCCAAAGCGACGTACAAAGAGTACAGTTCATAGTTATAAGATTAATAGAGCAAGTGTGTGTGGTTGGTGGCTGGTTTAAGCAGCCTCACCTGGGGTGAGGCTGCTTAAACCAGCCACCAACCACACACACTCAAGGGGAGTGCTAGCAGTTAGCGCCGGCTGTGTCTCCATATTGGGTGCAGACGCCCCGCGACGTAGCGTGTAGCGAGGTCAATTGCTACGCTAGCAATTGATGGTGGAACACTGCTAGCATGCTAGCGCTCTCTGCTTGTCTGTGTGTGTGTGTGTGTGTGTGTGTGTGTGTGTGTGTGTGTGGTTCCCTTCCTTTCAATCAGGTTTGTATTCAAGCAGCTTGGGTGAGCTGGGTTTTGTAGAGTTGAGTGAGAATGGTGTGATCAACTCTCTCTCTCTCTCTGTCTGTCTTTGTCTCTCTCTCTCTCTCTCTCTCTCTCTCTCTCTCCAGAGAAACGACGGACCCTCAGTCCGTCGACGGGGGCCATGATCGGTGGGATCCTGGGGGCCCTCGCCCTGATCGGCATCATCATCGGCGCAGTCTTCTTCATCCGCAAGCGGCAGGAAGACGAGTATGTCACTTCCTGTCGGTCACTTCCTGTCTGTCACTTCCTGTCTGTCACTTCCTGTGTGCCTCCTTCACATCCTCCCAGCCCTCTCAGGTCTGATGATCTGTCCATCGGCCACCATTGCAAATCTTCCCATTTGTGACATCACAAGTGGCCGAGTGTGGATTAAAGGACCCCTATTCCACCACCAGGGGGGCGATATTACGAGCAAATTTCAAAAGCTACATATTTGTGACATCACAAGTGGGAGTGTCCACCTGGATGTATGATGGAGGGATAGATTGATCAGACTACCAGTCAGACTACCGGTAGGGTGATCTATCCACTCCCACTTGTGATGTCACGAAGTAGGACCTCTTTAAGCCACTCCCAGGTCCCTTAGCTGGACAGCTCGTTAATGTTAAAACAAGCAGTTTTTATGACCCTCTCTAACCTTCTCACCGTGGAAAACATATTGACGACAGGACGTAATCGGCATCGTAAAGACTCTCCGATCCATACCTCGTTAAGCCCCGCCCCCACGTCCTGCTGATCACTGCTCACTTCTGCTCAGTCAACAGCAAACTCTCGTCTCGTCTTGTTATTTGTCATCTGTCCACTTCCTCATTCCTCGTTTCCGTCTCATCCAATCAGTGGGCCTCCCAAGCACAAGCCGCCTCCCCCGGTCAAGGCTGGCAGCTCTACAGACATGGTGAGTGGCCGTTGAATCGTCATGGCGATCACACACACACACACACACACACACACGCTACAGGTGTACAGTCCATTGAGCCACTCAGGCAGAGTTCATGTCTATTGATTGGTCAGCTAAGTAGACTTACACGTCATAATATAGTCCACCCCTCACCTCTCCTCTTGTCATATCCTCCTCTCCTCTCGCATCTCCCTTCCTCTCTCCTCCTTTCCTCTGTCCTCCTCCTTCTCCTACGTGTGTTGCGGTTGGACTGCGTTGCTCTGATAGCCGGTATTCTCACCGCGTCGCGTCCGACACGTCGTCATTAAGGCCGTTAGCGGAGAGCAGCATTTAACCGGAGCGTCTTCGGACGGCCGAGCCACGCGGTCGATCGATCGCTGACGGCGGCGATCGACTAAGCGCCGTCTGAACAGTTCTAGCGTGTGCAGCCCCTCCGGCGGGTCGGCAGATGAATGGGAAACCACGGACGCCTGGTCGTGGATTCTGTGGGCGCCAAGCGAGCGGCGGGAACGCTTTGTGGGTGAACACATGAATTGTGCACCGCGGTGCGTCGAGTGGTGGTCCCGATCCGGCAAGTTTCTGCGCGTCACGTTCCGGTCCGCGTCCGGCCTCAGCCCCGGCTGTCCGGCTCCCCCGTACGTGTGTGTGGCGTCCGTGTGTGTACGGAGTGTGTGTGTGTGTGTGTGTGTGTGTGTGTGTGTGTGTGTGTGTGTTGTGTGTGTGTGTGTTTGTGTGTTGCTACGTACAGTAGCTCCCTTCAGAATCCCGTCGTGAAGCAAACATTACTGGGAGCGATGAACAACGAGCTTCTAAAACGAGAAACATCAAATCAGAGTACAAGACAGACATGTCCTAAAGATCTGAGACTGTGTGGTGGTTCCGTGTGCTGTGGTTCCGTGTGCTGTGGTTCCGTGTGCTCGACTTTGTAATCGTATCAGCAGATCTGCGGCCGCATGTTTTGGACACTCGGGTGAAGAGGGGAGCAGAGCTGTCAACTGATCACCACCTGGTGGTGAGTTGGATCAGATGGCGCGGGAGGCTGCCAGACAGACCTGGTAAACCCAAACGTGTAGTGAGGGTGAACTGGGAACGTCTGGTGGAAGCCCCTGTCCGTAGGGTCTTTAACTCCCACCTCCGGAGGAACTTCTCGTGCATCCCGGGGGAGGTTGGGGACATGGAACCTGAGTGGGCCATGTTCAGAGCCTCCATTGTAGAGGCTGCAGCTCGGAGCTGTGGTCAAAAGGCTGTCGGTGCCTGTCGTGGCGGCAACCCAAGAACCCGTTGGTGGACACCAGCGGTGAAGGAAGTCGTCAGGCTGAAGAAGGAGGCCTTTCGGGCCTGGTTGGCCCAGGGGTCTCCTGAAACAGCAGACAGGTACCGGGAGGCCAAAAGGACCGCAGCTTCAGCGGTTGCTGAAGCAAAAACCCGGGTGTGGGAGGAGTTCGGGGAGGCCATGGAGCAGGACTTTCGGTTGGCCTCAAGGAGGTTCTGGCAAACTGTCCGGCGACTCAGGAAGGGAAAGCAGGGCTTGGCTCAGGCTGTGCTCAGTCGGGGAGGAGAACTGCTGACCCAGACTGAGGATATTGTCGGGCGGTGGAAAGAACACTTTGAGGAGCTCCTGAACCCGACCAGTACGTCCTCTGTGGAAGAGGCAGAGTGTGAAGACTCGGGGGAAGCCTCACCCATATCCTTGGTAGAGGTCACTGAAGTAGTCAAAAAGCTCTTCAGTGGCAAGGCGCCAGGTGTGGATGAGATTCGCCCTGAGATGCTGAAGGCTCTGGACATTGTCGGGCTGTCGTGGCTGACACGCCTAGTCAATGTAGCGTGGAGGTCGGGGACAGTACCTGTGGAGTGGCAGACCGGGGTGGTGGTCCCCATTTTCAAGAAAGGGGACCGGAGGGTGTGCTCCAACTATCGGGGTATCACACTGCTCAGCCTCCCCGGGAAAGTTTATTCCAGGGTGCTGGAAAGGAGGCTCCGGCCGATTGTCGAACCTCAGCTCCAGGAGGAACAATGCGGATTCCGTCCCGGCCGTGGAACAGTGGACCAGCTCTTTACCCTCGCAGGGTTGTTGGGGGGCGCATGGGAGTTTGCCCATCCAGTCTACATGTGCTTTGTGGACTTGGAGAAGGCTTATGACCGTGTCCCCCGAGGAATCATGTGGGGGTACTACGGGAGTATGGGGTACCGGGGCCGTTGATACGTGCCATTCGGTCCCTGTACGAACAAAGTGCGAGCTGCGTCCGTATTCTCGGCACAAAGTCAAGCACGTTCTCAGTGGGTGTTGGACTCCGCCAAGGTTGCCCCTTGTCACCGGTTCTGTTCGTGATCTTCATGGACAGAATCTCAAGGTGCAGCCGAGGTGAGGAGAGTGTCCGGTTTGGGGACCTCAGAATTGCATCTCTGCTCTTTGCAGATGATGTGGTTCTGTTGGCTACATCAGACCGTGACCTCCAGCATGCACTGGGGCGGTTTGCAGCCGAGTGTGAAGCGGTCGGGATGAGAGTCGGCACCTCCAAGTCTGAGGCTATGGTTCTCTGCCGGAAAACGGTGGAGTGTTCCCTCCGGGTTGGGAGTGAGTTGCTGCCTCAAGCGAAGGAGTTCAAGTATCTCGGGGTCTTGTTCACGAGTGAGGGCAAAATGGAGCGGGAGATGGACAGACGGATTGGTGCAGCGTCTGCAGTGATGCGGGCGCTGTACCGGTCCGTTGTGGTGAAGAGGGAGCTGAGCCGGAAGGCGAAGCTTTCGATTTACTGGTCCATCTATGTTCCACCCCTCACCTATGGTCACGAGCTTTGGGTAGTGACCGAAAGAATGAGATTGCGGATACAAGCGGCCGAAATGAGTTTCCTCCGCAGGGTGGCTGGGCTCAGCCTTAGAGATAGGGTGAGGAGCTCAGACATCCGGAGGGAGCTCGGAGTAGACCCGCTGCTCCTCCGCATCGAAAGGAGTCAGCTGAGGAGGTTCGGGCATCTGATTAGGATTCCCCCCGGGCGCCTCCCTTTGGAGGTTTTCCGGGCACGTCCAACTGGGAGGAGACCCCGGGGCAGACCCAGAACTCGCTGGAGGGATTACATATCTCGTCTGGCCTGGGAACGCCTCGGGACCCCCCAGGAGGAACTAGAGAGTGCGGCAGGGGAGAAGGAAGCCTGGGGGGCCCTGCTTAGCCGGCTGCCACCGCGACCCGACCCCGGACAAGCGGACGAAAATGGATGGATGGATGGATAGTTACAGCTATTCACACGAGGATGTATTGTACACACATGTAAACATGAAAGCTGCCTGGGTT
>PIJE02004092.1:15815-29594 GCA_002895965.2 Coryphaenoides rupestris
CGCAGCCAGTATTCTGCCTGCAATGCAAAGTCTACTTCAATCTATCTATCCATGAGATTTCCCTGCAGCTAATGTTCAGGGAGACAAAGAATGGCTTAATACCTTAAATGGTAGTTCGATAACCACTGGTTTTCAAGAGAGACTTGGGGAATCTGCCAAACGCAGGAACTAGAGTTGTATTTGAACATATATAAAGCCATCTAGGGCTATCTAGGTGATTGAAAAAAAAGTTTCTGGTTGCCGACAGAGTTTAAAGTCTCGCTCCCTTTGGTGTTTAAACCCAATTATGCCCACCCAGCCACGAAGGCACGCATCTCACCCCTGTGAGATTAATTTTAATCTGTGATTATTAATATAATCACCTAGAAAACTACAACAACTCATGGCAGTGGTATGTGGGACATGGCTGAGTGGATTACAGAGGTCTGAATGTGAACATGACTGTGCTGTGAAATTAGAATGTGACTTGGACTTTTCTTACATTTTGACTGAGAAACAACATGAGGAGGAATAAACATATAAGCAAATATTAATGCAGTATGTCTGCACGGGGTCTGGAGGCATTCCGAATGATGATCCTTTTTCTTTTAATCAGCATAAATATACAATTCATTTACCCCCCCCCCCAAGTTATTGGTTGAAAGTTAAAATGAATATATTTTTACCTTCACTAAAGTAAAACATTCATGAACAAAGGAAAGGGGATGGTTGAGTGCTCCTTTAGTTTAACTGAACATCGTATGTGCCTGGCCGTCGAAGGAGCAGAAGACTCATGTAGTTTGTGGGCATCCGATGAGGTGGCCCGTGTGTGTTTTTAGTGCATTTATCAGTAATTGTTTTTACAATTAGCATTAGCATAATGTGCATCCTCATCAACATCATAACACGCGATTATAAAGAACACATTAGCATCAGCATCATTTTCACTCATTCAAATGCACATCTGACAGTCAGGGGTGAACCATTTTGGCAGACGCTTTTATCCAAAGCGACTTACAAAGAGTACATTTGTTGAAAGAGACAGAAATAAGAATCGCTGTGGTACATAAAGATAAGAATAGAGCCGGTTCTGAGCGTTCACAGTTGCGTGGCTAATAGAACGGAACAGGTGAGGAGAAGAAAAAAAAACAGCCGACACTTAGATTTGACATTCGAAAACATTTAGCTGCACGGCTGGCCCACCGTCACACCGAGTGGCCAACGGTATCGCAAGCCTAAACCTCCCACCTTACCAAACATTTAATTACAGAGAATACAAAGGTCACTCACTGCAGCACCAAGCTATTTTCTGGTGCAGGGTGAAAGTGAAGGTTAAACCGCCTAATAGAACTGGACACCTCTCTGGACCTGCTCTTTTCATCCACGGCTTTATACCTACACTTTCCTACCTGAGGAAACACTTTCCTACCTGAGGAAAGTGTAATGCCTGATTTATGGTTGGGGCGCTCGACACATTCGCTCGACGGACTATCCTCCTGGACTATCCTCAAGTCGTTCTCTATCTTTCTGCGGATTTACGTTACGTGGCAACGTTATGTTAACAGACCAAAATACCAATAAGGAAATGAAAACTACAATCGCCATTAATAAATGTTAAGACGTACAAACATGCAGGTTAGTGCTAGGATTATCAGAGGAGGGTGGGGGGGGGGGGGGGGGGGGGGGGGGGGTTTATGTAGAGTCCAGGTGAACTCTGAACAGGTGGGTCTTCCCTGTATTTTACCTGCTGTGTTGTGTATTTTGTGCGACTATCAAGCTTTTTATCGCTGGTGAACCCCTCCTGTCCACGACTATTTTCCCTCAGAAAAAAAGCTGTTCTATTACTGTCCATTATGTTCAATCAAAAGATACATTAAGTGCTGATGTTCATGTCGAGAAAATGTAACCGAGTATACGCTCCACTGTCACAGATTACAGTACATTGATTTGGAGAAGTCCTAAAAAAAACAATCATAACTAACTAAAAGATTATTGTCGATTCTGGGCAAATCTGAGTTATAGCTCTGGCTATTATAGATAACAGTGAGTCATTGCAGTGGAGCGTGGTAAATGGACACGGGGTCAGAGTGTGTTGCCCTGGACTTTGATGGAGTCATGATTCTGTCAGAAGCGCGGAACAATATAAAAGCGGCATTACGTTGATTAAAAGTTATATAAATCTAGATTCATCTTGTTGGGCCTAATTGGGTGCTTTTCCGTGTTAGGCTGCGCTTCCTCTGGCGCAGCGGTGGAGTTCTCGTCCCGGGAGATCTGGTTCAGAAATGGGTTAACTCTAATCCCAAAATGCTGGAAGAGAAGTATCAGAACTTCTACTTCTACGCCGCTTTCATTTTGTCCCTGCCGCTTACATGGTTGTCGACTGCCCTTTTTTGGAGATGTTTGGAGAAGAGCACATATTATATTAAACCATTAAGGGAGGCATCCATGTTTTTCTGGCCTATTCAATTGAAATCGAACATCATGCATTCAAAACATCTCCATCTCAACTGGATCAAACCAAGCCAGACGGGTGTCAAAGTCAATCTGCCGCCACGGGACTGTTCTGTCAGTTGCATTGCCTGCTGACGGCGTTCAGTATGGATCTCACGAAACCTTTAGAAACGGCATCAAACGCCGTTGAATGCAAGTGTCCTGACAAAACAATGAACGTTGATTGAACGTGTCCCACAACGGTGCGCTAATGTTCGGCGCAGTTATGCAAAAAAGTTGGCCTCAAAATCAGCGCATGACGAGTGCAAAGATAATCACGGTTGCTTAAGGAGAGAGACACACCCAACACAACACAACACAACACAACACAACACAACACAACACAACACACACAGCCTGTCTGTGTTTGGTCGTGTTCAATTCCCCAAACAAAGTGGCGGGAACACTTTTTATTTTTAGGGCATCAATAACCCTCTGTCGGTGCACACACACACACACACACACACACACACACACACACACACACACACACACCGCCGGCCACTCGGAATTCTGCTAATGGACTTTGTTCACCGAAGTAGCATTAGCTGCGATACTGTCCCACTTCGTTCGTTCTTCGTTGGGTTTCCACTGAATTGCACATTAACGACAACAAAGGGAAATAATTGGTTCATTGGCTCTGTACAATATGGGATTTATCGTATCATTCACGTCTCTATTTGGCTGTGCGGCCACTGCGTCGGTCCAGGCTCAGGAGGTAGAGCGGTTGTCTGGCGACTGGAAGGTTTGCTGGTTCGATTGCCCCAACCCCCCTGCTCCTCCGCCTAGCCTAAGTGTCGAGGTGTTCCCGCCGAGCAAGACGTCCAACTCTTAACTGCTCTCGACGAGCTGGCCGGGTGAATGAATGGGCGACTGTGAGGCAATATATCACAGGTCTGGAAAGCGCGAGTCTATATAAATGCAGTCCAGTCGCCGTACTTTCTTGTTTTTTTACAATACCACCGATAAAATGTTTATTCTTCTCAAACGTTTGGGAGGTATGTGAATTGGAAGCAGTAGCGTGTTCGACATGACTGTACACAAATCAAGGAAAAAAGGTGGACCAACGTAAATCATCATCACGACGAGTGTTTAGTGTCTTATTGTTTCTCAGTGGGCCTGTGGAGAGCTCCTTCCTTCCCTCTGGATATTATGGTGCGTTCCATTTACCTCGGAAGTCGGGAACTGGGAATGACGTCACACCCAAGTTGACGGCGTTCCAGTTAACAAGTGGGAAAACCGAGATGGATGCCTCCAGGAAAACTTTCGTTGTGCTTGCTCTTTCTGAATACAGACGACTACAGAACAAATATAAAAACATAATGGAGGGAGAAAGAAGGCACAGAAGGTGTGCTTGTTTTTCAGTGTATTTCATTGTGTAAAAAAACCATTTGACTGCATTTATCGGTCATTCCATAACCAGCACACATACAATACACAAAGCTTTCACTGACTGATGATGTGCGGAGCAGCCATCTTGGATTTCTAAGTCGGGGTTATGAGATTCGTCCGACTTTCCGAGTTGGAAAATCCGACTTCAGTGTGCGTTCCCGCGGAAACTTCTGACTCGGAACTCCGGAAATTCTGACTTCGGAGTACAAATGGAAACGCGCCGCTAAACTCAGCAGGCCACGAGGTTAGGTGGAGGCGCAGAACTGGACCTCGTCACACTCCCACTTCAGTGATGGGCTTTAATCTGGGACTAAAGAACCACTGTACGCCTGCCTGGTGGTTACATAATCGCCTAACTGCTGCATTTCTCCTGCTGCACCGGCACACATTTCATCATTTTGTGTGTGTGTGTGTGTGTGTGTGTTTGTGTGTGTTTGTGTGTGTTTGTGTGTGTGTGTGTGTGTGTGTGTGTGTGTGTGTGTGTGTGTGTGTGTGTGTGTGTGTGTGTGTGTGTGTGTGTGTGTGTGTGTGCGCGCCTGTGCGCGTGTGCGCGTGCACAATGCCTCACATGTACGGTGACATCTTTGGTATTTTTATGCTTTTTTTGTTAATGTATTAATTATATAATGCATAATTTTCTTAATTTAACCAAATGTATTCACCGGGCCCCATGACTGCATAATCGTCGGGGCTCTCCGGTATGAACTGACGAGCTGATGGAGGTGTAGGTGGAGTCAGTGGGTGGGGTTCAGAAGCGGCCACATCATCACCAGTGGTCACTGTGAACACGTCTTGGAGCTCCGCCGTCTCTTTTGTCGTAAACGGAATCAACTTGATGTGCCTGACGTGGCCGACAATGGAATCAAGCGCCGAAGCTTATTAGCTATCTGGGTTATCGCTGAATTGGAAACGTTGTAAAACTGAATTGAGTCCATCAGTGTTCTGAAGAGGACCGAATTGTGAATTATGAATGCAGGAATGAAAGTACAAAAAAAAAGATTAGGATGTGAAATAGAGGAACATCAATGTGAATGTGATAATAAAGTGGCGGAAGTCTTCAACTCCTCATTTCGGCTTATTCTAGCGGCTTATTCCGGCGGCGTCAAAGGCGACAGGATGTGACGGGAAAAAAAAGATATTCATAGGACAAAAAAACAAAGCATTTACGAAGCTCCACGTTTGCGCTGAGTGCCATTTTGGCTCCGAGTGCTACTTTACGCTTGGAGCGCCCGGAGTTGGGGAAAAGCTCGTGGCCTTGACAACCATCGTCTGTCAGCCCGTGTTTATCTGCGGCGCTGATCTGATGGTCTTGTCAACACTTTGCTGTAAAACACGATGAAACTGCCTTCTCATCCAGGTGCTATCGATGTCTGGAAGAGCCTCAGAGAGACCAAGGCTGAAGCATTAATAAGGAGGGGAGAAGAAACGGGTGGTGGTGGTGTGGGGGGAGGGGGAGAAGAAGGAGGACAAAATGGTGTCAGAGTGCAGCTCCTCGCTGGAATGTGATCCGATCATCTCTTTATTGGATTCCTCACAAGTGGGAGCCTTGTAAACAGAGGAATGCAGCTGCATGTGGTTCTATCCTCGCCACTGCCGCCCGACTGGTCCGGGCTACTTCAACCAGTGAGCGTTGCCGGTGGTGCAGGGGAGCCGCCGACGCTGCGAGATCTGCATTCCCTTCATAACTTTTAGTGGAACAGTTTGAAACTAATTGTGCCCAAGATGAATGTTAAAGGAAGTGTTGTACAGAACTTTTTATGTCCTTCAAGTCTATTATCCAAAGGCTTTGGGATTTCTCAACGTTGAGTGTTTCTGAAACGACTAAAAGTGCTTGATATGAGCGCATAGATATTAAAAAAAGTTCTTTTTTGAAAAAGATAGTTGATAAAAATCAAAGATGACAGCCAATTACACATCACTTTAACCACTTCTTGGCAATGGTAATTATGTTATGTCTGTAATTAAGTGCGCAAACAATGTTCAAAATCAATGGAATTAAAAACGAAAATATTCAAAGCAGTCGGGATAGTTCAGAGCCACCATTTTCCCAAATGTTGCCGTTGTGTTTCCAAGTCGTGTTACGCGGCGTACTTGTCTTTATCGTGATTCATCGCTTTAGCCTTTTGGGCATTACAAAGGGAAGTTGAAGTCGTAGTTCAATTGAAGTATCCCAGTGAAGAAATATAAACTTGTCGGAACTCTGGTAAACTTGGAAGCCATTGTCAAAGGAATTACTGCTCTCCGCTGCTTAAACATAAGATAGAAATGTTAAAAACGAAGAGCCATCTATAAATAGTTCATGCGAGTCATTTTATGTGAACGGGGTCTTTAGAAACATTGGCGTGCGCACGGAGACAACCGCGTGCCGAAAACAGGCAAGTTCTGGACCAAAATGCTGACTTTATTGTTGCTTGATGGGGTAGAATTTGCACATGCAGGACTCCCACCCACAGTTAATCCATGTTGGTATGGAGAGGTACTATCTCGTACGCAGGAGGGAGACGGCGGGGGGGTAGGAGGGTATGGAACATTGGTCTCTTTGTAAGCAGGCAGGCAGCCCCAGCTAATTATAATGGAAGAGCATCGCTAGCATGTGGCCCTTATTAAATTAGCCGCCTCTATGCATTTACTTTAGATTTAGGGATGATAAAAGATGTTCGGGTCAGGTTGGGATGGAGACCAATCAACCAAATTGAAGGTCATCGGTGCGGTTTAGCATTCCGCCGTTGAGCCGCGTCGAGATGGATGGGCGCACCTTTTTGGTTCTGCTGCATAATATCACACAGCTCGTCATGCACGCCGTGTCATGGAGTGTCCATTCTCGGCCAATTTTGCCTCAACGTCTTCATGCATTTCACGGCTGGTCGGCCAGACGGATAGGAAATGGTTCTCCCTCAATGTGCATCGCTCTCGACGTGCATTAAAAAGACATTGCGAGGAATGTCTTTTGTGTGCGCGACGTGGAGATAATGTGCAGTCTATTATCCGTTAAAGGGAAATGGTGGGGGGGGACGGTGTTGTTCACACTATAGATAATGGCCGTATTATTGGGCGGGTACAGCATTATAAAAGGGAGCACTGAATGGTCCCCAGTGCCCATTTTGATCGATAATACCGCCATTGTTTTGACAGTGCGTGTCGGGTTAACTGTATTCACTGTTCAAAGTCTCGAGGCTCACGGCGTGCAAAACGGAAGCGTCCCGAGACGTCTCGCTAGCGCGCCTCTAGCCCGGGGAGAGCGCTTTAGTATCCAGCATCATGAGAGGAATAGCAGATGAAGTCAGAGGTCTCTTGAATCTCTTAAGACTAAAACAAATTCTCTTTTAGTTATCATCGGCTGAGAGACGAGTATACGTGATTAGGGTTTGAGCGCCTATCCATTATCGATAGTCAGTAAGCGGTTCTCAGTATGAACACCATCACGATGAAAGTTCAGTGAACAAAAGTTGAGAAACGTTTTTGTTTTTGTTTTAATCGATCCCGAAATTGCCTCGTTTTAGTCATACTTTTCACACAAACGAAATAAATCGAGACTTTAAAGGACCATTTTAAGACAAAAAAAAACATTGTTAATGAGGGTGTTGGCTACCATAACTGCCTCATAAATTACACATCTAGATGGCATAAAATGGCGGACAGGAGTCATAATGTATCATAAATGCTAAACTGTCTGTCCATCTCCACCAATGACAAAATCAATCAACGCTTATACTAGTTGGCATAAGAATTCAATAGCTGATAAATAAAATGACTTTTCAAGTAAAATATTAAGCCCAACCTCCTCCTTTGCAAATAACATTATTTCTCATGAACTTATTAATTATTTACTGTTGGCAGCAATAGGGGAAGCCAGAGCTTCTCCTATTTTTAAGCTCCCAAATTATTAGTTTTGTATTTGTTTACCATTGAATCTGACTTTACTCTTTAAAGTAGTGAAAGCCACACTTGCATCCTTATTGAACTAAAGTAAACATAAAAAGCAAATGGGAATGGAAGCGCAGAGTCCTCGGAGGAGCCAAGTCCCGAGCTGTTCTCACAATCTGGCTGCCAAAACGTAGGCTCCGTCACCAAGTGTGCAAAGCGTGTGCTTGATGGGATCTTGCATATCTTCCGAGTTGTGTGTTGTGTGTTGTGTGTTGTGTGTTGTGTGTTGTGTGTTGTGTGTTAGTCATGGTTTGTCAAGATATTTCCATGTAAATGCCGCCCAAAGCCCCCATTTCAGTCCCAACACTTCTGACGTACCAATAAGCACACTCCGCTACCTGCGATGTACACTTTCAGTCCACCGTGATGCTGTTGTAAATAAATTGGTCATTTTGTGGACAGCACATCACAACTGTTCTTGGTCAAAGGAGACGTTGTGTAGGCCTACATCTCTCTACTTGTTCACGTTCTGCTGAGGTTTTCCAAACAAATGAGCGTTCCCGAGGCACAGGAACCTACACAACTGTGCTTCACTGCTGCCTTGTCTCGTATTCAAAGTGTGCTTCCTCGACGGCGGGGGTGGGGGGGAAGGCAGAGGCGATCAAATAGATTGATGGAATCGACTTTAAACCCGTGTCAGGAAATGCTCTACACTGTGTGTCTTATTTCAACACCCCAAATATGCATTTCTGCTATAAAATCCCATAAGCCGTCTCCATAACTTTCCTTTTTACCGCCTCTGCCGGTTTCTTCTGCAGCTCCTTCATTGTCTTTGCCCTTCGTCTTCCCACAACCCTCCCCTCTTCCTCATCTCTCATTGTGTCGCCGCTGGGCTTTTCTCTTTCCCTAAGGACTTGGCCAAATCAATCACCAGCCACATAAAATACCAGGGCAGGCAGCGTAGCAATCGGTGGATCCTCCCCTGGTTGGGAGGTTGTCGCTGAGGGGCCTCCAAGACCCAACCGATGAACTCAGGAGCGGTGGCCCAGGAGTGTTGTCTTGTCAACAAGAATACCCCCCCCCCCCCCCCCCCCCCTCTCTCTATCTGTGAGCGTGTGTGTGTGTGTGTGTGTGGGTGGATGTGTGTTTACTTTACTGTACTGATGTACACGAATACCAATACAACTCAACTGGTGCTAAGGAGTAATGTACTGTAAGGTCAGAACCTGCCCCCCGGTGTGCCTCACAACAACAGCAGTAGCTGAGATTTGAAGTGTTTTACGGCTCAACCGATGAGTTTGATGTCTCTGCATGAAACACTCATACACACAACACACACACACACACACACACACACATCAACACACACACACACACACACACACACACAACACACCACGCGACACACACACACGACACACCACAACTCTTTGACTCCTTTTATGCTCTCTCTCTCTCTCTCTTTCTTTCTCCCCCTCCCCTCCCTCCCTTACATGAAGTAAGTTATTTTTGACTTCTTAACAAGTCCAAGTTATTTGTGTAAATATTTGCGATTACATATATAAATGTAACTCTTCACGGTTCTGGCTCCGCAGTGGTGGAATGAGCTCCCGGCTCATGTCAGGACGGCCGAGTCGCTCGCCAGCTTCCGCAAGAGACTCAAGACCCACCTGTTCAGAGTTCACCTGGACTCTACATAACCCCCCCCCCTCCTCTGATAATCCTAGCACTAACCTGCATGTTTGTACGTCTTAACATTTATTAATGGCGATTGTAGTTTTCATTTCCTTATTGGTATTTTGGTCTGTTAACATAACGTTGCCACGTAACGTAAATCCGCAGAAAGATAGAGAACGACTTGAGGATAGTCCAGGAGGATAGTCCGTCGAGCGAATGTGTCGAGCACCCCCAACCATAAATCAGGCATCACACTTTCCTCAGGTAGGAAAGTGTTTCCTCAGGTAGGAAAGTGTCGGTATAAAGCCGTGGATGAAAAGAGCAGGTCCAGAGAGGTGTCCAGTTCTATTAGGCGGTTTAACCTTCACTTTCACCCTGCACCGGAAAATAGCTTGGTGCTGCAGTGAGTGACCTTTGTATTCTCTGTAATTAAATGTTTGGTAAGGTGGGAGGTTTAGGCTTGCGATACCGTTGGCCACTCGGTGTGACGGTGGGCCAGCCGTGCAGCTAAATGTTTCGAATGTCAAATCTAAGTGTCGGCTGTTTTTTTTTCTTCTCCTCACCTGTTCCGTTCTATTAGCCACGCAACTGTGAACGCTCAGAACCGGCTCTATTCTTATCTTTATGTACCACAGCGATTCTTATTTCTGTCTCTTTCAACAAATGTACTCTTTGTAAGTCGCTTTGGATAAAAGCGTCTGCCAAAATGGTTCACCCCTGACTGTCAGATGTGCATTTGAATGAGTGAAAATGATGCTGATGCTAATGTGTTCTTTATAATCGCGTGTTATGATGTTGATGAGGATGCACATTATGCTAATGCTAATTGTAAAAACAATTACTGATAAATGCACTAAAAACACACACGGGCCACCTCATCGGATGCCCACAAACCTACATGAGTCTTCTGCTCCTTCGACGGCCAAGCACATACGATGTTCAGTTAACTAAAGGAGCACTCAACCATCCCCTTTCCTTTGTTCATGAATGTTTTACTTTAGTGAAGGTAAAAATATATTCATTATAACTTTCAACCAATAACTTGGGGGGGGGGGGGATAAATGAATTGTATATTTATGCTGATTAAAAGAAAAAGGAATGCCTCCAGACCCGTGCAGACATACTGTATTAATATTTGCTTATAGGAATGTTTATTCCTCTTCATGTTGTTTCTCAGTCAAAATGTAAGAAAAGTCCAAGTCACATTCTAATTTCACAGCACAGTCATGTTCACATTCAGACCTCTGAAATCCACTCAGCCATGTCCACATACCACTGCCATGAGTTGTTGTAGTTTTATCGGTGATTATATTAATAATCACAGATTAAAAGACCAAACATGACTTTTGCAATGTTGCATGGTATTAATCTCACAGGGGTGAGATGCGTGCCTTCGTGGCTGGGTGGGCATAATTGGGTTTAAACACCAAAGGGGAGCGAGACTTTAAACTCTGTCGGCAACCAGAAACTTTTTTTCAACAGCCTAGATAGCCCTAGATGGCTTATATATGTTCAAATACAACTCTAGTTCCTGCTTTTGGCAGATTCCCCAAGTCTCTCTTGAAAACCAGTGGTTATCGAACTACCATTTAAGGTATTAAGCCATTCTTTGTCTCCCTGAACATTAGCTGCAGGGAAATCTCATGGATAGATAGATTGAAGTAGACTTTGCATTGCAGGCAGAATACTGGCTGCGTGGATGGAGAGTGATTCACCGTCCAGCATAGACGCGTCAAACTTTTTTGCACATTTTTAATAAAGATGGGGGATCTACGTAAGTCCAAGAGGAGCTCCATCTAAAAAAGGGCTGGTAGAAAATAATTTAGAGGTCGAAGCTGTACTTGTACTTGCATGTGTTGCTCAGACCAGAAGTACAGTTTCAGTCCATTTTGGGGCCCAGAGGAAAGAAAAACAACAAGATGGGATTTTCTTCGGATTTTCCAGATGAAGAAATTCTACCGTTAATCAATTGAGCCTCCTCATTAAAAGTCGCAAATATGAAACCGGCTTTCCTCATCACCGCAGAAGACAATATTTTGGGCAAAACACCGTGAACTGAACCTAACCTGGAAAACAATGAACACAATACATAATGTACAATGACAACCCTTAACTTCTTACGTATGGATCATATCACACACAATTCCTGTGCACGCTCAGTCACTGACCGAGTCCACTTTAGAGTCGACTCTGACCGGTTGTGACTTCCCGCTGAGCAGAGCAGAATCCTGCGGAGCCACTTATGTCCTTCTGCTCGGCCCGCGTAATTCAACAGAATCAAATTGGTTGTTTTCTAATCACAGTACTATTATACATCCAGAAAAAAGAACCGAGTGGGGGCCCTCAGCCTCAGCACTCCAAGTCAGAGTTGCCAAACGTGTTGCGTTTTTCCTTTTCCTTTTCTTTTTTTTTGGTGACAGATCCCTTTCTCCCTCCGGAGAGAAAAATGAGCTACGGAATGCGCTGAAGGTCAGGGTGGTATCAGCACAAGAAAGGCTACAATAATGATTGCATTAACATGCAGCTTGGGAGCGCCGTGCTCTTTAAGAGGAGCTCCGGGAAGGAGGCGATAGAATGGTGCCTCGCTCTGCATTCTGCCACCGCCGCCGCCGCCGCCGCTCCTCTGGGAGAGCGACGACCACAAAACAAATATTAAAGTAATTTCACGCTCTCAAAGACACGCGTGCATGTAGATGGGCAGATGCAAGCCGACATGTGATTTAAACACGCATGTTAAGGGAACGTTCACGGGCGTTAGTTTGACAGCGTTTTGTTTAAATTACTTGTCAATCTCAAAAGGGAATATATTTTCAGGAGTTTGATTTGTTTTTAATTATTTGGTTTAATGAGCATAATGAAAAATTCACTGTCGAAGACGTGGTTCCAGTCGCCAGACAACCGCTCTACCTCCTGAGCCTGGACCGACGCAGTGGCCGCACAGCCAAATAGAGACGTGAGCGATACGATAAATCCCATATTGTACAGAGCCAATGAACCAATTATTTCCCTTTGTCGTCGTTAATGTGCAATTCAGTGGAAACCCAACGAAGAACGAACGAAGTGGGACAGTATCGCAGCTAACGCTACTTCGGTGAACAAAGTCCATTAGCAGAATTCCGAGTGGCCGGCGGTGTGTGTGTGGGTGTGTGTGTGTGTGTGTGTGTGTGTGTGCACCGACGGAGGGTTATTGATGCCCTAAAAATAAAAAGTGTTCCCGCCACTTTGTTTGGGGAATTGAACACGACCAAACACAGACAGGCTGTGTGTGTTGTGTTGTGTTGTGTTGTGTTGTGTTGAGTGTGTCTCTCCCCTTAAGCGACCGTGATTATTTTTGCACTCGTCATGCGCTGATTTTGAGGCCAACTTTTTTGCATAACTGCGCTGAACATTAGCGCACCGTTGTGGGACACGTTCAATCAATGTTCATTGTTTCGTCAGGACACTTGCGTTCAACAGCGCTTGATGCCGTTTCTAAAGGTTTCGTGAGATCCATACTGAACGCCGTCAGCAGGCAATGCAACTGACAGAACAGTCCCGTGGCGGCAGATTGACTTTGACACCCGTCTGGCTTGGTTTGATCCAGTTGAGATGGAGATGTTTTGAATGCATGATGTTCGATTTCAATTGAACAGGCAAGAAAAACATGGATCCCTCCCTTAATGGTTTAATATAATATATGCTCTTCTCCAAACATCTCCAAAAAAAGGCAGTCGACAACCATGTAAGCGGCAGGGAGAAAATGAAAGCGTCGTAGAAGCAGAAGTTCTGATGCTTCTTTTCCAGCATTTTGGGATTGGAATTTCTGAACCAGATCTCCCGGGACGAGAACTCGAGCGCAGCCTAACACGGAAAAGCACCCAATTAGGCCCAACAAGATGAATCTAGATTTATATAACTTTTAATCAACGTAATGCCGCTTTTATATTGTTCCGCGCTTCTGACAGAATCATGACTCCATCAAAGTCCAGGGCAACACACTCTGACCCCGTGTCCATTTACCACGCTCCACTGCAATGACTCACTGTTATCTATAATAGCCAGAGCTATAACTCAGATTTGCCCAGAATCGACAATAATCTTTTAGTTAGTTATGATTGTTTTTTTTAGGACTTCTCCAAATCAACATCTGTACTGTAATCTGTGACAGTGGAGCGTATACTCGGTTACATTTTCCCGACATGAACATCAGCACTTTTTGATTGAACATAATGGACAGTTATTCAGCTTACTTTTTATGAACATACGCAATTTTGATTGAACATAATGGACAGTAATAGAACAGCTTTTTTTCTGAGGGAAAATAGTCGTGGACAGGAGGGGTTCACCAGCGATAAAAAGCTCGATAGTCGCACAAAATACACAACACTTCTCTCTTTT